>CAXAMN010010001.1:1189713-1228110 GCA_963970005.1 Durusdinium trenchii
GATTTCGTGGCAGGCACAGCGCATGGTGAACCTCGAAGTGCATGATTTTGTGGCAGGCACAGCGCATGGTGAACCTCAAGTGCAAATTTCGTGGCTCTCTCTCACTCTCCCACTCTTACCCTCCCACTTTCACTCACACTCACACTCCCTCACACTCCCACTCTCACTCTCACTCACACTCGCACTCACACTCACTCTCACTCACTCTTCCACTCCCACTCACACTCACACTCCTCACTCCCACTCGCAGACTCTCACTCGCTCTCACTCACACTCGCACTCTCACTCACACGCGCACACACTCACCCACACTCACTCTCACACTCACTCTCACTCTCACTCACGCTCGCACTCACTCACTCTCACCCAGACTCACTCGCACCTTCACTCTCACACTCACACTCACTCACACTCACACTCACAATCACTCTCGCTCACTCACTCTCACTCTTCACTCTCACTCTCACCCTCACCCTCACCCTCACCCTCACCCTCACTCTCACTCCCACTCTCACTCTCACTCTCACTCTCATTCCCACTCTCACTCTCACTCTCACTCTCACTCTCACTCTCACTCTCACTCGCACTCGCACTCGCACTCGCACTCGCACTCTCACTCTCACTCTCACTCTCACACTCACTCACTCTCCCACACTCACACCCACTCAGACTCGCACTCACTCACACTCACTCTCCAATCGCACACACTCTCACTCACCCACGCTCACTAACACCCACCTTCACTCTCACTCGCGCTCACACTCACTCTCACTCTCACTCCCACTCTCACTCTCACTCACGCTCACTTACACTCACACACACACACACACTCACTCCCACTCTCATTCACACTCACACTCCCTCTCACCCACACTCCCTCACACCCACCTTCACTTCATCACCACCATCACCTCTCTGGACCCCAATGCGTCTAGATCTCTAGACTTTCTGCTTTCAGACCTCACACACACACTGTTTGGGGTCTCTTGCCGGGATAATTGAGAAAAGAAAAGGCATTTAACATATCTTAACAGCAAACGATACAATTTGCAGTTGCCGGTGGGTCTTCTTTCCCCGAAGATGTCGGACAAAGGAAGCAAACCCGACTCGGTCGCCACCGTATTGACCGTGGCGTCCAAATGACCGTGCCAGGTATCCGGATGGCCGACCGCTGGGTGAGGCCTTCGCGGCGGAGGATCCGGAGGATCCCCGAGCGATTGCGGGGCCTTGGTACGTCTGTTCCGAGGCCGGTGAAAACGGGGAGAGAGGCCAAGAGAGAATGTGATGTATTGGCTTGGGATTTATTTTTTGGGGTGAAGTAGGTTCAATCTGTGGAAAATGATACAAAGAAGATCAACGAAGTGACATATACAAAGCATATCAAAGGCACTGGGCGGCTGTTAACCACGTCGTTTCTGTGTGGTTTAATTCTTGCAATTCACATGCGGAGGAACAAACCTGGGAAGAAGACTATCTTGTGTCAGTTACACCAGGAGCGTGCTCAGGATGCAACTTGGCATGAAAGACATTATTTTCTTACGCGACATTCTATCTACCTCAGGCTCACCTTCAGGAGAAGGTTCCACATTCGATTTACTTCAGTTTCTACCGACGCAAGCTGCTTGTGCTTGACAGCTTGAGGTGGGAAGCCTCTCCAACGAATACACCGATGCAGCCAATGCCGCGCTGTAAGTTACTGTGATTCCAAATGCCAGAAGGCCTTCCATCAAACTGCCTTCATGGACTTGTACATGTTGGACCATGATCGTGAGCAGCAAACAAGACACAATAACCCCAAGCCGGAATATTTCTCTTTGCAAATTCTCGCGATATGCACTGAGTGAAGCTTGTCGTCAGGCTGACTGGTACTTTCACAAGAGGCGATGTCGGCCAGCAGAACTTCCGCTTGACCGCACGAGTTTGCAGCTCAGAAGTTCACAAACATAAGAACTCAAGGTTGAATAGAGCCTTTTTGGCTTGATTTGGGATTATCGATTCTAATTCTATTCTATTGTGAAATATGTTGGTTGGAGTTTATGTGTCTTTATACATTGATTACATTGCTTGATTTGCCATGTATTTCTCTGTGACAGAGTTGAGAGATGCCATGAGGTACGGCAGATGCTGTGAAAGCTGCAGCTCCCAAAGAATCCGAAGAGCTGGCTACAATGATGCGAAAGGACTGGACCTTCACCTTTTCACTTCCAGCCTTTTTGCATGTGTCGACGTCTTGTATAGTCTTGTCAACGTCTTGTATAGTCTCTTTTTAACAACGAAGTTGGTCCTTTTTGGACTCGTTTTGCACGTTTAAGTTTAGGTCGACCTATATTGTGGTCAGCTGCCCTCCAAGTCTCTTCCCACTCTGACACACTTGGCATTTTGTCTCTTCTCATCTCCGTCGGCCTCTTTCCGACCGAGTCCAAAGGAAAGCGCCAGAGCTACACCCACGCCTTCCCGCGAGCGAACCAAGCCTATGGCGCTGAAGAACCAACCAAGCGACTCCAAACCTCGTGGACGCCTTAAGGATGGAATGTGTCTCTCTCGTGTTGGAGCCGTCCCATAGTCAGTCCAGCCGCGCGTGCGTGAAGAAGAAATGCGGAAGTTCACTCCGGTTGTGGAGTCTTCAACAATGACGTCGTGACCTCTGAATTTAGGATCCCTCAAGAAGTCATTTCTTAAGGTGAAGTGATTGTCAGCTGCCGTGTCTCGGATCTCTTGGAAGACCTGTTCGCCACCTCCAGTCCAGTCGGCTTGGGCGTGGCGGTCTAAGGTGCTGGGCGAAATTGGGAGGAGAGACCGGAGACCGACGCTCGTTGCGCTCTGCTTGTGAAAAGACATTTCTTTGGGAGGATCACCTTGTTGGGATGGGCTGCAGGTCCATCCAATACCAGCCAAACTGGAGAATCACACGTCGACATAGTTT
This sequence comes from Durusdinium trenchii, assembly GCA_963970005.1. Lineage (NCBI taxonomy): Eukaryota > Dinophyceae > Suessiales > Symbiodiniaceae > Durusdinium > Durusdinium trenchii. The sequence continues at coordinate 1,192,637 of CAXAMN010010001.1, forward strand.
CATTCTACTGTCTACTCTATGTTTCAAGAGAATTCGGGCTCCGTGTGTTTGTGTTTCTACTCGGCACGAGTCTCTACATGACATATCCCGATCTTCGTCTCTTGGTGCCGAGTCTTACTTCGGTGCGTTCGAGGAGATCGACCTGTTGCCCTGGAGTCGGCAGACATTGAAACGCCTATTGGATGGTGGGGGACGCTTAGAAGTCCCGTGGGCGCCGTGGGCACGCGTCCACCCTGGGGCGGGGCCACGATGTCGTGGGGGTTTGGTGGGCATCCTGGAACCAGCAAGGGCGCAAGGCGAGGTGCTGTTCTTATGTCGACTCATTCAGTTGGCGTTCTTCTTTAGTTTTGTATGGTTAACCAGCAGGTCAACGTAGTTCACCACACATGAAGTTTTCAATCAATAGAGATCAAAACTGATCAAACATATCTATAAAAGAAGCAATATAAAGGCTCTTTCACTTCCACAGAAGGATTCATTCGGCTGAACAGAAGAGAGACACATCAGCTCAGGTGCCGCAGCACGAGAAGGGCTCCCACCGCTGCGAGTCGACTTTGAAGATGCAGGCGATGTCGCTCCGGGAGCTCCGTGCTTGCAATCCAACTCGCTTGTTCCACCACGATGGGCAGGGGTGGCTATTTGAATAGGAACATTTGGGTGGCTCATGGGTGTGAAGACCCGATCTGCGCTTTTGTTCTTCTATAGTGATCAAACCACCGTTCCTGCACTCGAAATCCCCACGTCGGACCGGGAAATCCCCGAAACCGCCTCGAAAAGCATCGGCGATGTGTGGAGAATCGTGGTAGGCCACGTGGAAGTCTCCGGCGTCCAAGAGATCGATGGCTTGGCGTCCTTGTGGCCCAACCAAGGACGCGGTGGACGCGGTGGGCATCGTGCGTGCGTCGCGGATCGTGCATCGGTGACACCACGTGTGTTTCTTGAGTCGAGAGAGGTTTGGCGTGGCGGCCGGGTTTAGAAGCCCGGCTTACCGGCGGGGGTGAGCATGACCAGCGGTTGGTGGTGTTTTTAAGAACCTGTACCACACGTGATCACAGGTGACATATGCTGCCGACACCTGTAGCTCAAACAAAGCCCCGGCTGCATATCCCCCATTGAAGCCAACCAGTGGTGGAAGAACCACTCGACTCATGAAAGGTGCGATATGTCTTCTCCTTGGAAGTTGATGAAGTTGTACGAAGTTGTATATATGGACGTTGTATATATGGACAATATGGATGTCTATCTACATGTGGATGATCCTATACCTGTATAGCTATTACTATAGGCTATATTAGGAGTATTGAGCACCCATCCATTGCCACCAAATCTGATTCTGGGGTGGATCTGAGGAGAAAGGCGCCATCTCTTTGATCTTTCCTTCGAGGCCGGCGATTCTCCGCTGGTCAAGACTTAAGGCCAAGCGGCCAAGCGGTTGTGTTTATACCTGATCTTCCACCTATAGGTAGAGTTTTTATACACTTTTCGTTTTCTGACTGGTTTTATATACACGTTTGAAGGCATCATTATATTTTTGGCATTGTTGGAAGATCTAGGTAGGCTCTCAACGCGACCCACCACCCCCTCGACATGTCCGGACGACATGTCCTCGGACTTCTCCTGACCAGGTGGTCTTTAAGGCCGTTTGGCCCTCGGACTTCTCGATGATGTCCATGGAGGGCTCGGTCTTCCTTCACGACTTCACCAGCAATCTGGTGGACGATCCGGAGGTGCCGGTTCGCGTTCGTTCGCCGTGGTAGAAAGCGCGTTCGACGCATAAAAAAGGCGTTCGATGAGTAGACTGGAGCACAGGACACCAAAGACAGCCCTGTGCCTGTGTGGTCGATCTTACAAGTGATGCGGTGGACAGTCCTGCTGAAAAGCAGAATGGTCTGTGAAGATGTTGAAAGACATGTTTGCCGAATGATGGCTTTAGTATTTAGTCCATGAAACCGAGGCTTTGTTGGAACCGCCGTGAAATTCGCGCCGCTTCCGTTGCGAACGCGCTCACCCAGGCCGTCTGTGGCATGTCAGTGAAATTCGCTGCGCAGAGCGAGTCTTGCCTCGATGGGCCCTGGAGCTCAGTGATGCGGCACGTTGCACGTTGGGAGGTTTGGGCGTTGGAGATGTGCGCTGTCAGCAAGTCTTCTCAAACTTGTGGTTGTTTCAACACAGTCCCAACACTGCAAAGTAGGGAAGTGCTTTGGAACAAAGAAAGAAGCTTGAGGCTTGAAACATAAAGAAGAAGCTCGTGCAAGCGTTAGCAAGTTTTGATAACATTTGACTCATGCATGCAAACCTATTTCAGTAATATATATATATATATTAACATATATATATATATTATTTTTTATATGTTTAAAGTTATTCATCCTCCCTCAGATGAACTTTGGAAGCAGAGCAGGCCTAGGCCTATAATTAGTTAGTGTGTTGAAAAATGCATTACCCAAGTGGGTCGATGTTCCCGCAATCCTTTGAAGGAATAGGGTGGGTCTCAGTAGTTGAAGGTTGATGACTGTGATAGGGTACAGTTCTATTTTTTGTTTTTGTACTCCTTTCTTAAGATGTTGTTCACTTGGATGTGTATTTCGTGTTCTTTTTCCACCCCCAACACCATGCCACCGACCGGCGTGAGGACGACAAGCCACCAGCTTTTCCACCGCGGAACGCGCCACCGAGGCCGCGGAAAGCCATGCAGAGCACCGTCCTTCCGACCTCCCGAGCTTTGATCCTCGTTGGGGAGACCCAGCGGCTTCAGCGTCGGTGCGTGTCGGCGTGCGTTTGGCGTCTGCGAAGGGTGGCGTGAGGCGTGTGGGTGGCAGCTGAGTTGTCGTGAAACACCTGCCGGTGTATCTCTTTTCGATCAGTCCGTTGTGAAAGACAGAAAGAAAGACATTAGAAAGGAAAGAACATGAAAGAAAGAAAGAACGACTGAATGAAAGAAAGACAGAAATAAAGAAAGAAAGAACGGGATGCAATGTGATGATGTGAACGCAGGAAGCTCTGGGGGCAGACGCTTGGTCCATCGCCCGAGGCAGGGGGATGGTCTTTTGAGAGGACTTTTTTGATGTTTGTTCAGGCTGCGTCTCAGATGGGCGTTGTTCAAAACTATGAATAGATATATATATATTATATATATAAATTAATATAGATAAAGTGTGACAGTATTTGGATGCTTTTGCAGTCATCCACACAGTGCACACATATGAATCCGTGAAACGGGGGAAAGAAACGGTGCGTTCGATGATCCATGCAGGTGAAGGGTTGATGCACTTGGTGCACCTTCGACTGCGACGCTTTGCGCAAGACTTCGAAGCCAAGTGACGGAGAGGGCGATCGCAGTGACGGAGCCCGGAGTGACTGTGCATGGGAGAAGGAAGGAGAATAACATGTATAGAATGTGCACATAGACAGCCAAAGCTGTCCAACACGTCATTGTACAAAAGAACCCGTCATTCTGCATGGATTTTGCGAGGCTCTTGCCTTGCCGACGTGCAAAACACGGACCAAAGGCTCGCCTTGGATGGCCCAAAAGAAGGCCTTCCTTGTAGGGGCCATCTCCAACTTTCGGACCAGCGAAAAGGGAGCCGATGTCACAAGGGAGGGAGCGGGTGATGGTGACATCGGATGGTGACAGCGAGTTGGCATTTTGGATGCCACCTGCTTGTAGAGAAAAAATTGCCTTCCACTGAGCCAATTTCCCAGCGCATTCACGTCAGTCCCTCCCGTACTTCAGTCTGCCTCCACGGACTGCGCAAGCTTCGCGCTTGAACACCCAAGGCCTGCCTTGATGACCAGACCGGCTTGGACAAAAGAGCGCTGTGGGATGGGGCGCCGGCGCCGCGTCTCGGAGCGCCACATGATGATGTTCCAAAAAGGCGCCGGCGTGCTCACGTGCTCCATGACTCCTGCAGCCATTGGCTGAAACATGAGAGTTTGATGTTGGCTTCACAAGGGAATCATTGAGTTGGAGGCAGCCATGTTTCATTTTTTGGTCAGTCATCATGAATGCCTTGGACTCTACACTCTTCATGTTGGCATGCAGTCCATAGACCAAAAGGTGTCCAAGCAACATGCCAAGGTTTCACTTGCGCATACTTGAAAGCAGGTTAGCCATGGGTACCATGGGCTCTCAGCCCTTCCGTGCACATCTTTGCTTGAGCGCCCTGGTCACCCTGACCTTGGCCGACCACTGTCTCCAGTTGCTGCCCTCCACCGCAGCCGCGAACCACCGCGCCATCCGACAGTGTCTGGAGTCCGAAGGCGTGGCGATCCTGGGCCCGGGCACCTTCCTGCTGCCGCACGGCCTCCAGATGCCGCGCAACTCGTCGCTCCTCGGAGCAGCCGGGCGGCTCTCGGAGCTGCGCCTGGCGGCGCCCACGGCGATCACCCACTCGTTGCTGGAGGTGTCCTCGGAGGCGGAGGTGCAGTCGTTGGTGCTGGAGGTCGGCGGCCATCAGCGAGATGCCAGTTGCTGCAGGAGTGTGATGAGTTTGACTGGTAACAATTCTCAGGTGAGCGACGTGGAGGTGAGGGGTGGCAAGGGCGGCATAGGTATTTTGTTTGAGAGCCCAACGTCACGGAATAATGTCGTGTTGAAGGCACATGTTCATCACTGCTATTATGGTGTGGCATTTGATGCTGGCCTGCGGTCCAATCAGAAGAATTCCATTGAGCAAAGTATTGTTGAAGACATTTCCTGCGATGCAATAACCTTTGCTGGCTTTGGACAAGTCAAGAGCACTACGATTCGCAACAGTGGCTTTGCTTGTGGCCCGCCTTCCTTCAGTGCCGGTGCTGGATTCTTTTGCAAGGGCAACAGCCACGGGGCACAAATCGAATCATCAGTCGTTTCAAACACCTGCGGAATGGCACTGGATGTCGATTCATGTTCACACATGGAGATCCGAAACAACACCTTCCGCGATCCTGGCTATGACTTTGACAACCTGACACACTGCTGGGGCATGCCCACGGCCGTTTTATTGGATTCTCAACGGTGTTCTTTGACCTTCAACGTCATGGAGAACCTTCGCACCTCCAATCAGATCCGCTGGTTGGGGGATCCGCACCAGGTCTACAGCCAGGTGGCAGCGCCGCTCTTCTCGGATCTACCGGACAACAACCGCAGCGTGGTGACCTTTGGACTACTCCATCGACCACACCACTGGGCCGTACCGACGATCCAGAACGAGATCGCCAACAACTCCTTCTTCGCGCGCTGTGAATCCGGCGGGTTTGGTGGATATTTTTTGTTGGTGGCGGTTGAGCTCCCATGTTTTCAGGCCGGTTGAAGGGTATATGATGGGATCCGCAACTTTTTGGGGGAATCTGGGGGGATAAACGATGGGAATACAGGCTCCAAACCAAACTGGAGACATAAAGAGCAATATGTTGGCGGACATCCCAAGTGGTGACGTTTGTAGGTACAGTATTGTGCTTGACCATGCTTGATCATAAAGCAGTCTTGGCAAAGAACAAGAAGACAAGAAGGCTTCTCCAGGGTCGCATCATGTTATTTTTTGCTAGAACCCATCCAAGGTGATGAGAACAACTGCACGGGCGTGGGCTACTTTGTAGGCCGCGGCACCGGGCTGGAACGTTTGCGAGCTCCAGGTCACGAGTGGGGCGAGCGCCTGCCGCAGCAACCCTCAGAGTTCAATGGCAACCTGGTGAGCACCAGCAGCGATCTGAGCGACATTGGTTCCGTGCGCTGTGGTGAGAACCACTATGCTCCGACGGCGTCGGTGTGTCCTGGAGAGTCGGACTTTCCGTGTAATGAAGATGATTATTTGCATCCTCAGGAGAACTTTCGAAGCTGAGCTGGTTGAAATGACAAGGCTGAAACCTTTTCTTTTGGAGACCCATCAATGCAAGGCGAAATAGATGTCAAGACAACTTTAGACATGTTCGGATTTCTATTGGCAGGATCATTTGGACTCAGTAAGGAAATGATGATTGCAGAGACTACATTTCTGATGTTCATGCCTTGGAGAAGTTGGCAGAGCTCGGGCAACTGCGACATCCCTTGCCTTTGAAATCGGAAGAGCTCTTCGAACCCTCACGGGCACCTCCTGCTCCCTCCATGGTGCCTCGTGCACCGCGTGAAGATTGGATTGACACCGGAAGCCAGGCTGAAGGAATGTCGTTTCACTTTGGCTGAAAAGACGTGTGAGATTGATCTTGGGGTGGTTGGATGGATAGGGCTATGCGGATAGCCGGATAGCCGGATAGCCCAGCTGATGCACTCACATTAGATGGGTGCAAAGAAGAAAACACCCTTTGGAACCGCTGGGACCTCTCTATGTTGTCTTTGCATGTTTGCGTTTGTTTGTTTCAAGCGACCTATGTTGCCCGAACACACATCATTCCTTCTTGGCTCAAGATTCTCACCGTATGCTGCTGCTAACCGGGGCCATAAAAGTGGCCCCGTTTCTTCGTGAAGCTTTCCCACTTTAACTTCAACAAGGTTCTTTCGTTCCCTTAACCAAACTCAGAAACCACATGACTTCGGAAACCAGTCGCATGACCTTCTTTCTTCTATATAAGAGTCCTATAGAGTCTATAGAGCTGCTACCCTCAGTTGCACGCAGCCAAGACGGCTGCCAAAGTGGAGGCCGGTTGTGGGAATATTTTTGTTCCTTAAAGGTCATTTCTGGGAAACAGAGCCTTGTAACAAGCTTTCAGGGTCAAGAAAGCCTAGCTGGGAGTCAGACTCGGCTGGACATTCTTGACCACAGACCAGAAGTAGACGAACAGTTGGAGACAGGGGGAACGACAAAGTTTTGGAGGATTGAAGATCTACTAATCTACAGCTCTTCTATGTTTTTGTGCCGTGAAAGCGTGTGCCACACCACAGGGTTGCAGCAGAAATAGTATATGTATATATATATATATATACTTGTTGTGTTCATGTCCTCAGTTCCTATTTTTCATGCAGTTGTATGCAGTTCCAGCCATATCCCTAGCCTACATCAACTTGCCTACATCGTTGGTGAATTTCAGAACCTCGTTCCATGCCAAGAGGTTTCCGAGTCTAGATTTGCCCAGCACAGGTTAAAACAGCTGGTAGCATTGCTTCAACATCATTCACTGATGCTTGCGATGCTTTGTAAGAGGTATGCATGATCGGCATTTCCAGCAACTACTTCACTTTCACAAGTACCTCTCCAATGAAAAAAACACACCCCCAACTTGCCCTCGGCAGGTCCAATGGCTTCACCACCCGAGGACGCCGAGTGACGTACGACGCACGACGTGCGCACGACGCTCGACGCTGGGCCTGGCAGCCGTGTCTGACACGAATCGCAGGTTTATCGCAGGTCTGCAAGGCCCTTTTTGAGGTAATGAGGCGTCTGGGAGAAACACCGGGACGGGAGCACCAGTACGACCATCATCGTTTCGTTCCTTGACCTGACGCGACGATCTCTGTGGGGAGACCTGACGAAGTATCACTGTCTGCAGACCAGTTGGCTCAAACAGACCTGTGACAGACAGAAGAACCAGTGATAGAGACTTCACTGAAGAGTTGGTCCTTCTTAGAAAACCATCCGCAGGCTCCTTCGCAGCCGCATCGCTAGCGCATCGCCATTCAAGCCGATTGAACGAGGGTCGTTGACTTGTTCCGATTGAACGAGGGTCGAACACCTGTCTCAAAAAACCTAGGTGTCGACCATGTGCCGACCATGACAATGTGTCAGAAGGGAACGAACGAAAGCGTTCAACATCCACCCGTTCGGGTTCCGAGGCGTTCAACATCCCAAGCCCTTCAGCCGGTACCTGGATGGTGGTACCTGGATGGTGGTACCTGTGATCCAAAGCATCACACCAATTGAGAGCATTATCAACCCCCCCAAAAAGGCAAACCCTACGGTTCTGGGTGTTTTAGATCAACATGAACACTTGAGCGCTGATGCAAAGTTCTGATCTTTTTATCGATCAGACTCCAAGATCCAGCATGGCTCTGCAGAATGTTTCCAAACTGCTCAGCCAGCGACTCAGAAGGTCAAAGCAACGAAGCAAGATCTGAAGAGCAACATGAAGCAAAACGAGGCAACACGAACATGAGCAATCGAACGTTTGCTGACAGCGTGACAGCAGATTGGGTAGACCTACGGTTGATGGACCTGCAGATTTTCCTGCGGGGAAGATTTGTATATCCCCTAGTCCCCTAGAAGTCCAGTTCGACATATATTTGGCACCAGCGAAGTAGAGGAAATTCCTTTTCGGGTCACCTGCATTCTTAAACTAGTCTTGGACTTACAGGGTATCATGGATGCAAACTGCTTTGGGAGATTTCAGGTGTTGTTTGAACAGTACGCTTTGCCGAACCAGATGTGTTGCACGAAACCCAAGGCTGACCTGGTCCAAGTGCTTTCTCCAGTCAGAGAGGGACACGAGGAGATGCCTGGCTGTGTTACGCAAAGCCTGTCTCGACATGCAGTTCTCTGCGAGAGTGGCCTCCGTGGCGCAGGATCCTTGGATTGATGATGAAACGCATTCTGCCAGTGGCCTCAGCGTTCCAAGCCTTCGTTTCACGGAGCTTGGAAGATTCAGCAGATCATGTGGGCGAGAGAGAGGACCCTTCCAGCTCCCAGCCACCTCCAAGAGACCGACTCCTAGAGGACCTCTCCCAATCTTTTTTGATCCGTTCAACTTCCAAGCCACCTGTAGACCCTACGTGAGGAAAAACACGCTGTGTAGGTCCTGAGCCGGTTCGTCTGGTTTCTTCAGCCCTGCCGCGAACGAAACGCGTCCAACGACCACGGCCCCGCCTGCGTTCCAGCGCAGCGAGGTCTTGGAGCGACGTCCAAGGGCCACGGTGGACGACAAGTTTTTGTTCAGGTGCCAAGATGCTCCACCTGCTTTTTTTGGGGTTCAGGTCACAAGCTACGCAGGACCAACAAAACGCTTCCACAAAAGACTCACAGCCGGCCTCATCAAGCGCCTGCCCAGTAGCAAATAAGGGCAGCAAAGCGCAGCAAAGCGCAGCAAAGCGGTTTCCAGGTGTGAGGATGTCCCAGCTGTGAGGATGTCCCAGGTGAGGGACCCTTGTCAGATGGTCCTTGTCGGGTCCTTGTCGGTGTTGGATGGTTTTTATCGGTTCTCTCGTGACTTCATGGGTCATGGGCTGTGCATGGCATCCCTGGATATCCTCCGTGGGTTGACCTGCCTGTCCGGTGGTCTATTTCTGTTCATCCACTCGGTGGGATGGGAGAGAAAGCCCACAGAATCCACAATCTTGCATGCGATTTCATCATGCTTCAAGTGGCCAAACCCCTGCGGCCGTGGAGCAGCGAGGTCAGCCGTTGACTCCTTTGTGCTTCGCTTCATTTTGCCGCTGACCCTTCAAACATAAAAGCCTGAAATGAATAGGAACATCCCCTTACAGTCGATAGTTAATTTTCATTTTGACATCATGTTGACATGTCCACTTCCATGTTCCTTGACATGGTGGTTCATATCCATCATTGACATCCAATTGAAGACCCTTCCATTCGCCAGGCGGGCGATCTGGTCTTGGCACCGCCGCATCGTGCGGCGCCTGCGGGCCGTGCCGCCGCCGAACCGGCCACCGTTTCGGCAGTCAACGTGCTAGCGTCCCGGCGTAGCGTGGCAGCTTGTGCTGCTGACATTCCATGGGGCAGCTTGTTGTTTTCATTTCTTTTTGTTGACTCCGTATCGCGTGCGTGTGGGCATGGCGTTGGCATGCTTTGGCTTCTCTGTTCTTTTTTCATTATTTTTTTCATGCCAGGCTCCTTCGCTTTGGAGTGGAAGTGCTTCTACTCCTCCTGGTTTTGCTGCAGATCTCTTACCTGGTCATACTTCACTCAGTCCGAGCCCCAGCCCACCGAATCACCGCTTCTGCTGAATCCCACCGCTGCCGAGGCTGTGTTACCTCCAGCGATGTCCGCGCTGCTCGGCTCGCAATCTGATGATCCTCCCAAAAAGCACGTCTCCGAAACCCCTGGTGGACAGCCAAAAGATTGAAACGATTGCAAGACCCTGTGCGACACCCCAAAAGTTCAAGACGCTCCAGCCCAGCCCACCATGTGCGACGATGTGCGGACCTGTTCGTGCAGGTCGGGCCAAGTTGCACAGGCTTTGACTTCTGCTTTGTACACAGGAGAGGGTTGCTCATCAGTCTTCAGCTCCAAAGCGCCCCAAACCGCTCGTGTTCATATTTTTTGCCGCAGGACATTTCAGCAACGTGAGCCAGACACCCAATGTGATCAAGCGTTCTTCTCTTTGCTCCTTGCGCTCTGTCACTCTCCCCCAAATCGTCCTACTTCAGCGTTCCGAAAAAAACGGCACGACGGAGTCCGAGTCGGCGTGGAACGGCCGAACGCACGCCGACCCGAGTCGAGGCCGCGACGCGACGGAGCTGCTGGTGGTGGAGGTGGCCTTGCCATCCAGGCGCAGACCGGCCGCCGATGTGGCGTTTGGCGAAGCGTAGACCGGCGTAGCGGCACTCCACGGTGGTGGTGGCTTTCTGAAGTGGCCAAATAGAGGGAAGAAGGCTATTCTGAATGCATGCGGCATGAATAATAGTGGGATTGATCAATTTGAGATGTATAGATTGACTTATATGATCCTTTCGTAATTGGTGCACTTCATAATAGTGGGATTGACTCCTATGTATTTCTTCTGTGCATTCGCCTCTCCTTTGGTCACCCGATCGCCAGGTGCGGGAGTTCCGCCTCTGGCGAACGAGAACAGGCGGCGGGAGGGAGTCGTCGGTGCGTTTTTGGTCCGAAAAAAACCGTGATGGGAACGAGGGCAGGTGCAAGTTCACGGTCGTCCCAGGTTCGCTGCGAGTTCGCGTCCGACCGAGAAGTGCTCAAGTTGCCCTTGGAGATTCGCCAAAGTGGCGGAGCTCAGCTGTGGGTGCTGGCATACCTGAGGAAACTCGAGATCGTGATTAGGTATTTATAGGGCCGTTTTCGGTTACAAGTGGATTTGATGCAACCACTTTCGGTGCTGTAAAGCATATGTAGCAATGGCCATGAACAGGAATTTATGATTTTGGAGGTTGGAGGAGCGTGAACACTTGCTATGACAAGAAGAGGCATTAAGATCATTAAGCAAGTTTCCGCTCTGGTTCATTTGTTGCCATCCTATCCAAAAATTTCACCATTTGGCATGGCTGGGCATTAGCTAGGGCATTAGCTAAGGAAGATGGTCCCGACGTACTGGGTGGTTCCCCCAGGTGAAGAGCTTGGCATCACTGGCATCACCGGATGAAACGCCTCTGAGGTGCGCTCCTAGCGGCTGCCGAACAAAGTCCAGGCGCAGCCGAGCGAGCCGAGCGAGCCGCGCGAGCCTGAAGGCCTTGGTTTCAACGTTGGGAAAGACTCCCTGCAGGTCAATGACCTCGTGAAATACTGGAGTTGGTCATACAAACACACGACTCGTGTGGAGGGAATGGACCTGGGTGTTTGACTGGACCAACGTGACTGACTGTCTTTCTCCAAATGGTCGGAGATGACCAACGTGGGAGTGAACCTCTTCGGTGCTCAGGCGTTCGCCAGGGCGGGCGGCCTCGTTCCTCTTGATGCCATAAGTTGTAGAGTTGATGATAGGTGATTTGTCACCTCTGGGATTCCAGTCTTAAACAAATTGCTGTTTTAGCATATTCCCCGGAAGTTGAGTTTGACAATCAGGCCATCCCGCTCTAAAAAGCAATCATCAATCATGCAATTTATATACTTATAATAGTCTTTGACTGGAGAATAGGGACGTATTCTTTTAGATCCCAGGCCTTGTAAACCACCACCCATTCCTGGACTCCAAGAAAGACCTGTCTGCAGACCATCGCGAAACCGACCGACGCGCGCCGACCGACGCCGACCGTGGCCGATGCCAGGACTGACCGCCGTTGTGACTCTGCCGGCGAGCGACTTGGACCTGGACTGGTCCACCCGGCGAAGCCTTGGACGGCGCAGAGGGGGCGGCCTCGGCGCCGGCGCTGGGCGGTTTTCTCGAACCGCGGTTTGGTCTGGTGGGGACTGGCAGAGCTGCGCATCAAAGTGCCGGTGTGTAGCTGGTCAGAAGCAACGGATGGATGAGGGGGGGGGTCACCCACCGTGGTGGCCGTGACATGGGCTGCGTCAGGGTTCGCATCAGAGAGAAGGGTTTCTGAGATGTTTGATGTTGATGTCCTGCCAGGCCTTCGCACGGAACGTGGGTCCGACGCCCAGCAGGTGTCGAAGTCGAAGATTCCAAAACACCGGTCCAAAAAGGACCACCTTCTTGGGACCGATCGGGTTTCATGGAGGGACCCAGGGACCTTGAGTCGGCCAGATGGGTCGCAACATGAGTGAACGTGCTCAAGACGGGGGACACCGTAGGAAACCTGACCGTCCAACTTGCCATGATCCTACTGGCGTTTTTTTACATAGCCTCCCCTCTTTTGGAACATGTGAATGGCAGAACACCTTTGCAATATTTGGCCCATAGACCAATTGCTTAGAACACCACCTACATCCAGCCTAGAAGTCCAAAGACACTATACTTATATACTTGGTGAAGTAGAGGACATTCCCTCTACTTCAACCATTCTTCTTATAGTCCTCGCCCTGGGTCCACCTGTTTTCTCCACGTTTGCACCGCCCAGGCGCGGAGTATCCTTCAGCGCTACGTGCTCAGTGCGATGGTTGCCGGGCCCTTGCGAGAGGAGGTGCGACCGACGCTGGGATCATTTGCTTTAACCATACCAGGACCCGACACCGTGGGGTGTCTATTTAGAGCCCCTTAGCTGTTAAGGGTTGTCCGTTAACCACCCCGACTGGGGGTCCTGGTAGATTCATACGTTTTGATTGTCGAATCTGTTGATTAAAAGACACACCCCTATGGTTTACATTGGTTTACTTGGTTTACCTCTCCAGGCCTGGAGGGTTAAAGTTCCTCAGCAGTCCACACTACAGGGTTCCTGTTTCCAGGATCCTCTTGGTTTTCTTGGTCTTTTCAGGATCTTCTTGGTCTTCTTGGGTCTTCTTGGGTCTTCCAGGCTTTTCCCAGCTTCGAATCTGGATCGACCCCGCCGTCCGCTCCTGCGGGGTCGCGTCGTCGGGTCCCGTCAGGTCCTGCGGCGCGAGCCCTTCTTTACCACGCCCAACAGCACCGAGGCGCCTGGGGTTCGATGCCAGAAGTCCCGTCGAGCCGTTTGGGTTGACCATGACCTCCTCTCTCCCCGTTGACCGGGTTACCACGTGAGGGTTGGATCGCCTCCCAACCACCAAAAAGGAAGCCTCCCATGGGTTGATCTCCAAGCGCCGTTTGGGTGGACCATTCCAACCGACCCCCCTCCCAAGCCGTCCAATGGTTGGACGCCTTCGTTCGCCCAGGGCAACGCCTCCGACTTGACGACGAAGTCCGCGAAGTGGTCGCTGTTGGCCTGGGGGCTGGCCGAGTTTGGACTAGGTGCCTGGCCGGTGAAAAACGCTGCCAACTGAAAGCACTTGAATGAAGACATGTTGCTGCAGATGAAAAGGCAAGATTGCTAACACATGGATGTCACAGCAGACCTCAAATTATGGACCTCAAACAGAGGAAACAGGCCTCAAAAATTGGCAAAGCTGCATGGCCGTGCTGTTTGCAGGCGTTGGCAACGCGAGCAAAGCTGGAAGCCACGCCTTGTCCTACTTTTCCTGTGAAGGCACTTTATTTTTTTACTATCTGTGTTGCCTTTGTTCTAGAACATAGGAACCCTGACTCCTTTCGCCCGTATGGCACACCAGTTACGGTTCTTGGAATGTACATGTACCATTTTCTTTCCATCCATAGTCCATCTATAGACGAGAAGATGCCTTCGTTTTAGGCCGATCCGTCCAATTTGACTGCGCTTTTCGAAGCACGTCAGGCGAGTCTCCCATGTCTCTTTCTGCGCTGCGGCGCCTGGCGGAGCTGGTCGACAGGCGGGGAACGGACGGAACGACGAGACGAGGAGACAGGTGGTCCTGGACTACCCCACACTACCTATAGGCTTCCAAACAGGGCAGCCCGACAGGAGGGTCCTGGTAAACATGGAGCAAATACGAATTGAATATGAAACGGACATATCAATCTATATTGATGCCGAAAAGCATGGAAACAGAGGAGGGTGGACCTTCAAAAACCCAGACGAAGGAGTTCATTCATGCAAGACCCCCAAAAACCCAGAGCTTTCTCTCTACCAGGCATCAGTTCGTTGAAGGGGCTTCTGTTCCCAGGGGCCAGACTCACGCCCACTGCCCACTGCTCTGTGGTGAAGAAGAAGACGGTGTGAGACTCACCGGGTGAGATCGGTAGACGGCCGTGACCGTAAAGCACGGCCGGGTGTCGGGTGTGGTGGTGGTGTGGTGGTGGGTGGTGGTGGTTTCAGGCCGATGGAGTGGTGGCTCTTCAAAGTTGTTTGGCTCTTCAGCACCGCGGTGCTGGGGCTGCTGGTGGCGGTGCTGCAGTGCTATGCGGTGCGGACCTCCTTGCGAGGGCCTCGGGGAGCGTTTCGTAGGGAGCGAGTCTTTGGAGACGACACGAGGATGGTGAGAGACCATGAGGGCTGGGGGTGGAACTATACTCTACTATCAAGAATGATGACAGAAGAAAAGAGCTTAGACATGTTCATGAACATCTTCAAGACATTTATAAATTTATAAACATCTTCCACAATGGTTTGAGAAACACAGGATGATCTGGGATGAGGCTTGGCTGCTACAAGCTAGCCTCTTTCAAGACAAAGAGCTTCTTGGAGAATTTGGAGGCTTTGGACCAAGAAAACCCACAAGCTGCTGCAAGCAAACACTACATAGCAACACCCAATTGATAGACGCTATTTAGAACTAGAGGCAGATTCACTTTTTTCAGGACAACATGCAATTGCGTCAGACCCTGTTGCGTGTAAATCTCTAGTGGCGTTGGGCCATTGTGCTGCCATATTTTATCCAGCCGTTGACAGGCGTTTGTGCTTGTGCTGTCTCCCTTGTGACTGGAGCCTCAGTGGCTTTGTGATGCCAGAGGATGCTTCTGATTAGAAATTACTAAGATATAGATATAGAGTCGTAGCTACCCTCCATCCAACGAATCATGAACGTCCAAAAGAGCTCTGTTCCATACTGTAGAAGAAATGGTGTTTTTTTCAAGATTTTCCAATTCCAATTCGTCCACCGTGGACGAAAGCTTCGCTTGGAGGACCTTTTTTTCGTTCGCTTCGTTGGCCAAAAGCATAGGCCTGGGGGTGGTGTTTTGCAGCATCATGGGCGATGACGCGGAAGATACCGCCTCTTGGATTGCAGAGTCGCAGAGTGGCTCAGACATTATATCAAACAATCATCAGCGATTTGTGACTTGATTTGGGCAGTTTGGAGAGTGATTTTGGTTGGCAGTTTGTGATTATGATATGGGTGGTTTGGAGCGTTTCGAGGCCGTGATTTTGGTGGGCCTTTCCATTGGAGAGGCGGGGGATACGGACCCTGTGAGGGGCATTTGGCTGTGCGGTGGCAGAGACAGGTCGACCGAGTCGTTTTCTTCTGCACAAAAAACGCAACCTTTTTGACCCTTCACCGTCCAAAAAGCCTCCTCAGGCGATGTCAACTTATTGCCTTCCAGTTCAGGGTTCAGATATGTTCAGATACTTTATTTTCTGTGTTTTTTTGCTATCATCTCTTTGGACCTTTCGGGCCTCACCGCCCTCCATGGCCCCGGACCGATGACTCGCCTCCCGCCTCCCGCCTTGCGCGCCGTCTTGACCCAGGTGGTCTCCTACGTGGCGCTCCACACCGAAGAATCGCGGTACCTCTTCCCACGCACGGCCTTGCCCGCCTACGTGGCCCCTCGACCGACCGACCGACGACCGACGGGCCGAAGGGGCGGGGCATGGGCGAAGGCAGTCGACGGACCGACGGAGACGAGCTGAAATGGCCAGACGGGGAGACCGGGCCGGAGTGAGGTGTGTTTTTTTTGTTTTGGGATCCGATTTTGGAGAGCACTATGCAGTTGTCACTTCTTTTCCCAAAGGCGTGTCCGGTTCTCGTTCTTGTGGTGGCGATGTTGGTGGCGATGGCCCTAATTATTTGTCAGGATTGCAACAGACACTGATTCCTTAGAATTAGTGCTAAGCATTTTCGGTCGCGAATAATTTTGGCTTGCTCTTGTCTTTCTCCAACTCACTTGACAATTTTTTTGCAGCCATTTGCCAAGTGAGCTAAGCAGTTAAGTTCTCCCAATCCATCCAGGTCCATGAGAATCAGCTGGGTTGAAAGAAAGTTGCTCCTTTGATGTGACCCAGCTTCTCAGGCCAACGCCTACTATGCCTATTTCCATCCCTTTGGTCTTACCTGGCTTTCTCACAGTTGCCTCTATTGCTACCAGGCACGAGCCGGGACCTTTGTTATGGCGCAGCAAAAACCCCCTCGCAGCCGGCTGTTACAGCGGTTTTGGGAGCTCCGCCGAGCCGAATTCTCTCAGTTCTCCTCTTGGACCACCTCCGGGCTCCGTCCGTCGTTTGTGCTTCTTCTTCGCCGTTGATGACTAACTTGTGACCACTCACCACTCACCCAACCGGCGAGAACGAACGAACGAACGATTGGCGAGGCCTTCCTGTTCCTCGTGCTTTGGAGCCATTTCGAAAGCACCGTTGCACTGCTGGGCGCTCAGCACGGAACGTCGCGGCACAACGAACGCGTCTGCGCGGACGCCACACGACACGACCACCGAGGCCAAGCTATTCGTTGGATCAGCTGGTTGTTGAGGTGCCGCCGCCGTGGGCTGTTGAACGCGTCAGTCAGAGATCGTCAGCTGTTTTCCAGCGCTGGGTGTTTGGGAGCTACCCGGGGGGGGAGGGGGGGTTCGGGTCGAAGTTCTAAGTGGGGCTCCTCTTGGGTAAAAGCGGGGGTGTATACACCGCAAAGGAACAGGTTGTTCAAACATGTTTAAACCAAATGGTTTTATTAATCAAGAGTCTACTTTATGGGGCCAGGCGATGAAGGGACTCTGAATCAACCAAACAGGGGGAAGTCAGTGGTTTTCATGAACGGAGCTGATGCCGCGATGCAGGCGTGGGGTGGGGGCTGGGCGTGGGATCTTGAGTTCCATGTCCAAAAGCTTGAGAGCTCCGCACGGACCAGTCTTTGTGGGCTGAGCATGCCCTAGTAGCTTACTTAGTTGGTCGATTCTGTGAGACAGGATGAGACAGGTGACAGGGGGGGGAATTGTTCTATTCATACCCTCCGACTCACCAACCTGGAAGTGGAGTTTGGGGGCCTCCGAAGACTCCTGCAAGACCATGAAATCCTCTACAGACATGGGGATTTTCGACTTGCATGTGATGTGTTTGTCGGAGTGTACCCTCGTTCCAACCATTGTAGAAGTGGGCACTGGTCCTTTAGAAGCCTACTTTCCTTTATAATCTTTATAGGCCGGTCTCTTTTTCTTTCCACTTGATTGTTGGATGAAGGATGAGAAGCTCCTGGAGTGTAGGGATGATGGAATGTGGAGTTCAGGCTTATAAGAACCACCAGCTGCCCCACCCAAACCAGGTCACAGAGAAGCAGCCACGCGGTTCATCTCCAGATCACCCGGACCACATGTTTAGCTGGGCACCGCAGAAAGCAGAGCAGGTGAAGCTGAGACCAAGCCGCTCACAGGCACAGTCTGTGGGTGTTGTTTTTGAGTTCGTTTCTGTGGGTGTTTGGAGTTCGGCGGGTCGAACTCTTGGAATGCTTCGTTGCGCTTGTTGCCGCAAGGCAGGGCTTCATGTCGACTTCGCTCGCTCGCTTGCACGACGTCGCGGATCGGGAAGGTCGCCAAGTTCAATCTCTCTCCCTCCGTGCAGAAGCTTCTGCTTGAGCAAGGGTCTGGCCGGCTGACTTATGAGACAGAGGTTGCGGCATCCACCAAGAATTCACAACTGGTGAACGAGAGGCTTCTGCTTCTGGGTGACAACACGCGGACGGCTCAGATAGGCATCAAATACAAGATCAGGAGAAAAGCGAGCAGAAATCACGAACTAGTACTAGTGACCTAACATCCTTCAACATCTATGAAAGAAAGCTGGTGTTAGACTCTTCTTTTATCCATTTAAGGACCACCATACTGACCGTGACATTTCTGATTCTGTGTCGTTCCATCCTTGTTCTCTGCGCCATACTGACCTCGCATGAGGTCATACGAAACGGGAGTGGTGATGAGTGCAGTGATTTCAAGGGCTGTACAGAATGTGAAGGCACGGTGAATCAAAATTCCGGCGTCAAACGTTCTGATCATTCTCATTTCGATCCAAGTTATCAGACAACAGATACAGGGGTGACTGTTGTCATCCCCATATTGGAGACGAGTTATTTTCTTGACCTCATTATCCTTTCTTGTCATCCTTTATCACATCACTCTGGAGAGTCGTCCTCGTTCTCGACTACTCAACTCGCCGCCGCGTCGGACGACGCGGCGGCGTCGGACGAAGGCGATCCGGCGGACGGACGGACGGAGACCTCGTGGAGTCGATCACAGCAGTGTTCGCCTAGGAATCCGGGCCCCGGGCCCTTGCTCTCTTTCCACGTGAGAAGGGGGCAACGAACGCTTCGGGTTCTGGCAGAAACCCTCCTTCTTTCTAACTCGGTGGGTCCGAGCCAGTGCCATGGGGGGCCCGAGCTCGGATTCATTCTTCGGGTTTTGAGAAAGGAGTAGATTGAAATATGATGAAATCTTGAAAGCTACGTGGCAAAACAAACGGGACCATGTTCTGAAGTTTTGACAGCTGCCTTCCATATACATTCCAGGGATTATGCTGGATCCGTCACCATCCTGGCAAAGAGCCCAGGGTGGGAGCACTAGCCCAGGGTCTGTGGGAAGATACATAGCCGCAAGATGGTATGCCGTTGTGCGTGCTTTTGAATCTAGTTCTATCATGTTCTATCCACATCCATCATAGTCTATTCAATGGATTCATTTGGCCTTTACATGACCTTGATAGCCAAACTTCAATACACCACTTCACTTGGGGAAACACCATTTACCATGACAATCGCTTCTCATGTCTATCCATATTTTGTCATATTGTTTCAATCACCTATCCATGTCACCGTAGAGCCCCCTCCCCCCCAGGAGCCCCGGAGGTCGGGAGTCCTTGGCTCCAGGTGCCTTGCGTCCTGCGGCTCACACCCGCTGCCGGAGCAACGGATCTGCTGTTGGAAGGTGAACGACTGGAGCTGATCCACCCTGAGGCGAATTTTTCTTTGCGAGAGAGACGGTTTTTGGGACCCCGAAATGGACAAGTAGATGTAGATCTCCATTTTTTTAAAGGCACATCCATAAGTTCAGGAAATTCCAATATTCATTTCGATCATCATTTAGGAGAGATACGGGTTTATCGGAGGATTCCGATGTCAGGATGTCATAGATCCTGTTATAAAGAAACGACTGGACATAATGTGGACAACCAGATCGATCCTGTGTGATCCAGCTTAGACAGAGCTTCTCCGTCCCTGAGCACGTCCAGGCGCTTGGAGGTGGTACAGCCATACACATGTTGGTGCTTGGCCTCAAGTTCTGAACCATTTCTTTTCACCCAAAACAAACACCGTTGGATGTCGCACTGCCTGCACCACACTGCCTCCTGCCGCCCCTGGGAACCCCACTGAGTTGAATCGGGCCTTCGCGGGCGATGCCCGCTGCGCCGCGATGCTGGCGCAGCTCCTGTCGCGCATGAGGGGCGACGCGCCGCCGGACGACGCGCCGCCCGACGACGACTCGCCGGTGCCGACCCAAGAGGCGGGGGGGACAGCGGGGGGGAGGGGATGATCATGCGTAAGTCAAAACTGCAGGTGTGGAAGGTTTGTTTGGACGTGTTTGGAACTTATGGTGTTTTGCATGTTTTGGACATGCCGATTTGGAAGCAGTAAGGAAGGAGGAAGGATGAGAAAGGTATCATCTGGGTGCGATTCAAAATGAGAGGACTCCCACAACCTCCCTTTTTGTATGCAGAATTGGCAGCCTTTTCATCCCAAACCTGCCAGGTTTGGCAGACCTCTTGCGTAGTGGAAGATCCAGGTAGCATAGAAGCACTGCCGCATACCGATAGCACTGCCGCATACCGAGCTCCGGGGAGTCCTAAACACACCTCCTTCGGTGCTTCACCACTTCGGTGCTTAGCTTCGACGCGTTGCTGCCGTTGACTAGGACTCCCCCAGCTGCCAGGGCGTTAGAAGAGGGAGCCCCTGGACACATCCGGTTGTGACGTGAAGAGGCGAAGCGTTTCTTTTCCCCACAAAAGGATGAAAACTATGGGACCTCGGCCATTTCTCATGGCTGCCACGGTACTTGCCACGGTTTTGGCGCTCATGCAGCCTTCGACATGGAGCTCCAAGATCCCGGATTCACCATCCTTCGCCCCGTTTCGACCTTCTCGTCACCTGTTTCGACACCTCCTTCCTCACGGCCGAGGCGAGCTCCGCGGAATCTGGGCGTGGAGGCTGGCGGAGGCCAGCGCACCTCCCGGAGAGCCCGCTCCCCCCAGGCAGCCGAGGCCGGCGCGCGATGAACGTGGTGGCACGTGGCTAGTTGTGGCCCGTTGTGTAACACCCTGTTGAGGTAGTGGTGGCCCGAGGACTGATCCAACCACGGAAGCCAAGTGGCGCTTCAAATGAGTATACATCTGAAGGAAGACAGGAAGACATGGACAATGCCCCGCAGCAGGCCACATGCAAGGAAATCAGCATGGCGGCAATCGAAGCCACAATGCGATCGAAGCACTAAGCACTTAGCCTTGTTAAGCTTAAGACAAACAACAACCTCACCATTCATGCGGGCTTCATCTACTTCTAATCTCAAGGTGGTGTTGACCAAGGATGCCTATTTTTTGATAGCACCGCATAGGTTGCAAGGCAAAATCTGTTGTCACCAAGTCTGCAAGTGCCTGAATCTTAGCCCTGTGTAACTAAGGAGCAAAACGGGGAGTAAGGTTGTCAAGCGTTTTTGCATAGGCAATGGATCGCCATTCTTGTTGACCGTTTGCTTTGCTCGGACCATGACTTCAAGAGTGGCTACGAAGTTCCTCAAAGCTGAACAGACCAGAATCATCCCAGACGACGGGGAGTCCGACAGACAGGGCACCCCAGGGCACCGGAAGTGGGACAGGAACCTGGCGATTGGGACGAACCAACAACTGCTCAGGGCACACCCAGAAGATGATGGAGGCGCTGAGAGATCCGGATTGAGAAGGCCGGAGACGGATCGGCCGCGCGCGTGCCTTGCGGTCCGCTGGCTCAGTGGCTGGCTCATGCGGAGAGGGATTTGGATTGATTTGAATGCAGCGAACTTCAGCAAGTGGCCCCCCCAGGTCCATGTTGGCTATTCACTGTTGCTTCTGACATGCCAAAGAATAGGAAGCAGAGAGCACAAGTTCTGATGAGTTCTGCAATGCAGCTCGATGTGACCTTATCACCTAGCTACCTCACTAAGCTCGCCTCGCAGGAGGGACCCACTCCGAACGCCCGTGCGGGGAGTGACCATGGGAATCCCCCCGAAAAAAACACCGCGTCTTCTGCGGCTCGCCAGGCCGACGACGAAGTGCGGCCACTCCGCCCGGGCCGATCCGACGAAAAAGCGCGGCAGATCCGTCGCGGGTTCCGTCGACGGTCGCGGCGATCGGTCGACGGTCCTCGCTGTTCTCGTGCGGATCGGGCGGATCGCCCGGGCGCCGTGCTGTGGCAGCGACCGATCCTCAGCATGACCGGCCTTCACGTGGTTTCGCCGTGGCGAACTCTTCGTGCGCGTCGCACGTGTCCCGCTCGAAGCTGCGGGGCTCGAACCTGCAGGGGCGCCGGCACGTGGCAGTGTGGCGTAGGAGTGGGGGACGTGCATGGGAGTGCGTTGCAGGACCCTTTGCACTGGAAGAACAGCTTGACTTTGCCCCCACAACCTGAGAGCCATGGAGATCTTCCCAACAGGCGTGGAGGGCCTGACTCAATGCAGACGGTTCAACCCCCCATATGAGCATACGAAGAGGTTTTGCATTGTGCGTGTGTCTCGAAGGGGTAAAAGACAACATTAAGATGCCATTAAGGGTTGATTCAGGATGGAATATGGGAGGTTTGACTCATTGTAGGTTGGGGACCCCGCAACTTTTGGGTGAAGCATCGTGGTGACCCAAAAGAGTTATTCAAAAGACTCTGTCCCTGGTAATCCCATCTTGAGAGTTCTCATCCATGATCATGTGCATAGTTATGATTCTTTTGCCACGCTCATGCCAGAGTTTTTCAGCTGAGAACATGTGGTGAGTGAGCCTCAAAAACATCTCTGCCCTTCTTTCAGGGAGCCCGAAGACAGTTCGAGAATCGGGGCTCGGCCCCAAGGCGTGCGTTCGGCCGTGGCGGGGCCCTTCAACGGAATGAACGTGATGACTGACGGATGCTTACTAGAGAATAATGGCATACTATATCATAGATACCTTAGTTATCCTTATAGTGTATATACCCTCTAATATTAGATGCCTTAGTTACGCGTCGCACCAGTCACAAGAGGATCCATGAGTTCACGTGGGGCGAGTCGTTGCGGGGTGAGATCCGACCCGTCAGGCGAGGCATGGTCGGCTTCCGTTGGTCGGCTTGGCCCGTGAGGTCATTGAAAAAGGAACTGGACTGCAGAAACTGGTCGTCAGAAACGACACATCATAGAAGAAGATGACACATAAAACCATTTTTCATGTTAACCCATAACAAGTACAGTTTTCCCAGTCGTATTCAGTTCCTTTTTCCCAAGAACCGGTCCGCACCCTCCGCCTTGGCCGAACCGCCGCCCCCCTCGGTGGCGGAACCCGCACAAACGATGCCCGAGTTCTGGGACCTGCAAACCTCGCGGATGCCCACGCCGCAGCCCTGGGACGAGTCGCGCGCGAGGCGCGGGATGGGCGGGGCGACCCGCTGCGCGCGGTGCGGTGTGCGCGGGTGGTCGAGCTCTTGAGGGTTCCGTGGGTGTCGAGTGAGACGGATGGGGGGCGGATGGGGGGCGGAAGGGGACGGAGGGCTGTGACGGAGCTGGGGAGATCCGGAGGGAGTTTCAGTTGCCTTCTGTTTGGGTGAGTGTGAGATGAAGATGTGAGTGTTAGCTTCGAGTTCTTTTTTGGTTTTGGAGGTTGTGAAGCATACTGAAACCAATTGAAACCTTCTCAGACTCAGTTCCAAGACTTTTCGAAAGGCCAAGCAGCCAAGCCCTATATCTTCGCCAGCCATTCCTCGTGTCTGGTGCTTGTGCCACATCCTCGCGTGCAGGAGTGCCACACCCTCTGCATGCATCCATGTCTCGATCTTAGCATCGGAAGTAGCAACGTTCGGGCTCGACACCTGGTGCGACGTCGCACGCGGACTCTCCGGCTTTCTCTCTCTCGGACGGTTCGGCGTGGCCTGATAAAAACAAGAGGCGAAGGGCTGGTTCTTCCAAGCGACCGAACTGGATCTCCTGATATCACCTGGTTGGTTCGGTGACGAAAAAGGGTTCGGACAGGCCAACAAAGTCGGGGGGGGGTCTCCCGAAAAAGCTCACGGTTCGTGAAGAGCTGAGGGGTCGAGTCCGTATCGTTTTCTTCTGAGAAAACGGCGCGGGAGAGTGACCATCTCCTCATTGAAGACCATCAACAAAACGTGGGAAGGACATCCTGGTCACCTTTTGGCTTATAGAATGGGAGGGGTCAACCCCTCCCATAAAACGATTGATACCAGGGGGTAGTAGTTAAATTCCTTATGGAAGGACCTGGTTTTGTAGTGTAAAATCCTTACAGTATTAGTAATGGTGGTTCGGTAAAGCCTAGGCTATAGGGCGAACCCATGTAGTTCCTCATTTGGAGCCTCGTATTTTCGCGCATAGCTAGTCAGGTATTTCTCTCAAGAAAGAGGTCGACCCCCAAGACATCCTCAAACCAAAAGAAGCACAAATCTATATACCAGCAATCACAAAGGGGTGCCTATTGGAGGATAGGGGTGCCCAGCTACTCCACTCACATAGGGACTATAAACCACCCAACTCCATGTGACTCCTGGTCGACTCCTGTGTTTCTCCCAGTCGACTCTCCAACATGTCCTTATTCCCTCGACCACGACCACGACTTGCCAGTCATGCTTTCTCTAAGGCGTCCACGCAGCCCTTGGCCCGAAGTGCAGCTTTGGATCAATATGCACGGGTGCCTCCGAAAGACGAACTGCATGGAGAACATGGAGAACTGCATGGATGGAGAACTACTGTAGGGGGGGACAGGGATCTCAAGCAGTGTACTTAGTGCGGTATACTGACATGGGAATCCTCGCTTGTTGGGTTGAAACACTGCACAATGCTGGCGTTGTACACATCATGTTCAATCCTTTCTCATCCAGTTCTGTAACTACTCGTAGTATGTTTCATGCCTGGAGTCCCTGAAAAAACAACCCCTTACTGGACTTCCTGTTGTATGGATTTTGGACATTACCTTGGTAGATTCCCCCCTGAGTCTGCAACAAAGCAGACCTCATCTTGGACATCTTTCACCAACGCCAGCCAAAAGACGCTTCATCACCTTCCTCTTTCACAGGTCTCCTTCGGCCCACTAGGGGCGTCTCGCAAGGGCAGGGCCAAGGGGCCCGTGGGCCGTCTCTCTCACCATGCACGCCTATCAACACACGCAACGCGCCGCCGATCCGCGTTTTCGAAAGGAAGACCGCCAGGCCAGCTCGGCGTGTGGAAGCTCTTCCGCACGCTGCTCCACGCGAGCCTCGGAGACCCAGCGACGGACCGACGGACCGACGGTCCGACGCGACGGGCCGGGCGGTGACGTCGACACCGTGGGTGATCGGGGTAGCTGAATGGCTGTGGCGTTTGAAGCCCCTGACATTGGGCAGACCGTCCGGTGTGTTTGTTCTGAATTCGTTTGGCAGGTCGATTCGGGGCATGGTTGGGTCGAAAACCCAAGGGAAGGGTTGGGTCGTATGTATAGGATAGATGAAGTGCACAGTTCTTTTCGTTTCTGTTCCTGAAGAGGCAAGTTGGATGATCACTCATGGGGACTGCACAGCTGATTCCGAGGCTGCCACCACGACACCGACCACGGCCCGACCTTCACGCCTTTCTTGGAGCGATTTTCGGCGTTCCGGATGAGCCTCAATGTCTGTGTTGGTGTCGAAGATGTCAAACATATATGGCTTTTTAGGCCAGCTTTCCTTCAGTCCTAACAGATTGGTATAATTCGTATCTACCACAAGCCACACTCACAGTGCCTGGAGGAGAGAAAGATCTCCATTTGAGCTGGAGGAAGAGGACTCCAACAGCTTTCATCAGCCATCCGCTCTCCAGAATCGGCGATGAACATCAATACAACCCAGACACTCCACGTATGCAACATATGGTCTATACATTCCTGGTTCTTCAAAGTGACCGAACTTGATTACCTGGTTTGAGGTCACTTAATTAAGCCTCCTATAAGGGCCACTTAGGAAGGTTCACTTTACTGAAGAAGCTGGTTTAGGTGTTTCTTAGTGGTGAATGCAGACCATATTGATGCCCGCCACCATGGAGCGTTTGGGGCAAGTCCGGAACGTTCCGGTTCTGACCTGCTTGAGGAGAGGCCCTACATGCAGTCTGAGAGGAAGGAGCAGGACCGGTCGACCAGTCCGTCTGCAGAGTCCGGCCCCGGTCGTGGCTGCTGGTGGACCCAGACGGGTCGGGTCGTCTGGGACTGCCAGGACGGACTGCCGCCCCATCCCCCTGAAGTCAACCGGCCTGATTGGCAGTCCGACATGGCAGTTCTGTCTCACAGGGAGTGTCTGGGTTATGGGAAGACGTTGAATGTTGAACTTCGTCCTTCTTCCGGACCCCTAAACCCTTACTCCTCCGACTTGAGAGGTGGATCTGTGAGGATCCTGTGAGGATCCCCAGATCCACCTGCACATCCCCAGACTCAGGAGGAGCTCACGGGTCTTCTTCAAGGCGAAGGAGATCCAAAGCCACGAGCCCAGCGACACGGCGACACAGCTCCGCAGCGCGCGCAGCTCCGAAGATCCGGCGCTCCACTTGCGCTGAGGAAGATTGAGAGCGCTTTGCTTCACAAGGCTGAGTTCTGATGAAGGGGCGTCCAATCTTGGGAACCGCAGGAAGTCAAAGACAATACCCAGATACTCCATGTGTGGCGTAGTTATATATACCTACATGGACCCCCCAAAACCACCCCAACTGATCGGCATATATGGCAGTCCCATGGAGTGTCTGGGAAAGTCTGGGATAGGCTTTGATAGACCATAGATTGCACCTATTTTTATCCAGGAAGTCAGGGCAACTGCCCTGAAGCTCCGAGCTAACCCTGCACCGTTAGTGGGGCAATCTTGATCGTGGAACTCGACTTCTACCAGCACCTTCCAACAGGTCTCCTCTGAAGGCTTTTGTAGACTTAAAAGTCGCAGGTGGTGACCTGTTGGAAGGTCCTGGTATAGGGGATGTTGTTTTTTTTTGTGTGTGTGGACAATCCCACGTTCTTTCCATCTCAACTTAAGACGTTTTTGGGTTTTCGCTCTGAACTTTGAACCCCCCCGCTTTGAACACTGGACGTGTCCACCCTTTTTCACTGCAAGAAAATCAACTCAACAGAGCGATGGAGACTCCTCTCCTGTGCTCACTGATGACTGGTGCTCGATCGTGTTATGAATCATGCACATTCATCAAATGAGTCTTGCTTCACACCTGAACATCCAAACCACAAACGATCACCAATTGATTCACCAATTGATTCGTATATCCATACAGCTGATCCTGTCATGAGACTTCTTCTGCCTTCTTCTGCCGTTTTTCCATCCCCATCTTCTTCCGTCAGTGAGTCAGTGACCTCGCGTCGGGTGGGAACTCCGAGCCCTTCCGTTTTCGGCCGCAGATCCTCTTCAGACGACGGCCTCCACCCGATGCCGAGGCGCGTCCACCGGTCCGTCCGGACCCCATTTCGCGACCCCGTTCCGACCGGCGCCGCGTCCGCGGCCGCAGGAGGACGACGCGCGGCCCGTGCGCGCCCATGCGGCACCGCCGGGACTGATGAAAGCCACCACGCAACCGGAGTCCGAGCCACTGGGCGAAGCAAGGAGAGAGGCGACCGGCCCGGCACAGGCGCAGTGTCTCAGGTGTGATGGTGGTGTTATGGTTGAAGCATGTTGAAGCCCAACATGGGGCTGCTGGTTGCTGGTGTATTTTACTTGCGGACAAAAAACACATGGGATTTCCATGCGGTCCCAGTTGCGGTCCCAGTCACGAGTTTCCTGCGATCCGACGGCGAAGCAGGAAGCATGCCTCCATCCACCCATCGTTTTGAAGCTCCACCATGGGCCTTCTGATGGCGAAGTCCCTCTCCCTCCCAAAAAGAACTGAACCACACAGAGTGGCACCAGCCACCCGCTCTTGTTTCCATCTCCCACCATGGCTGGGACCACCATGCTGCTACCACTGCACTGCCCACTCCTCCCACTCGACCCGCTCCGACCCCGTTGACCCGTTGACCCGTTCGCCGCCCCCGGTTGAGGCTCCTCTTCAGCATCGCCAAGACCTTTCGCGCCGTTTCGGCGCAGGGCGTGGCGCAGCGCGTCCCCTACGGCGCGCCGGCCCCGCCCGCCGCCGGACGAGACGACGAAACGCGCGAAGACGACGAAGTTCGGAGACCGGTTGGAAGAGGACGGGAGACAAACTGAGAGACTCCAGCTGTGCAGGAGAAAGACTGACTCAAATTCAGGTTGTAAGAAAGTCGTGGGTGTGTGATGGTGTGTGTTTGTTTTTGCTAGGGAGTTTCTTTTTGTTGGCTCTTCAACAGCGATGTTGGCTGTTTTTCATCATCATCATCATCATCATCATCATCATCATCATCATCATCATCATCATCATCATCATCATCATCTTTCTTTCGCGACGCCCTCTGCTTCGGGAGGTAGCGTTGACCCTCTTGAACATTTGTCAGGTCAGGCACTTCGTACCACGTATGGTCATGAAAAGGACTGAGCGATCTGCAAAGCAAGTGCGGCCGTCGTTTCTATGGCCACATCCTGCTGCATGCGCTTCAAGAATCGGTGGAGCATTCCAAAATTGCGAAAACAAGGACAGATATGTTCGTCCATGCTCTCCATCCCACTATAGAAAGGTTGGCAGGCGCACAAACGACCTGGTCTGGCCTGCGTCATGAATTGGAACGTGAGTTCCTCACACGGCTGCTCAGCTTCATCCCACAGCGCAGCATGGTGGAGCCTCAAGTGAGACTTGAGGTCAGGCGGCTGCATGTTGCACAGCACACAGCGCCGCGTCAGGAGGCCGCATGCTTCCAAGGAGTCAAGCAGCAATCGAACGTCGAGACGATCGAGAGCGGGCAGCCAAGCATCAAAAAGTGTATGGTCCTGACTGAACGCTTGCTTTACGTGCAGCATTTGTTGTTCCTTAGTCAAAATTGCCAAGGAGCCTGAGTCAATCACATCACAGATCTGAGCTCCGCCATGGTCCGTAAGCTTCAGCCAGAGGACACAGCAGTTCCTGAGCACGTCGTCCGGAAGTCGAGTCACATGCACTGGAGGCGCTGCATCATCCAACAAAACCCAGTGGGTCTCATCCCAAAGTGCAGTCTGGTAGTGTCCTGAGTGAGGGTCATGACCTACATGATGGGAAACCGCAACCACCGTGTATGGAATGTTGTCAATCTCCATGCTAAAGTGCACGAAGTGAGGTACAAACACTGGATGGTTCCAACTGAGTTTGTGAGTGCATTTGCCCCCATCTCGATTGAATCGGTCTATCTGCACAGTGAGTAGGTCGGCTGGACCAGCAAAGGCCTGGAGGCCATAAGACCCAAGTGACCATGCACTGAACAGCTCTTGCAGCTCGGTCGTATCTTCGTTTTCCGCTGCGCTCAGATAGAGGCGTACAGGACAGAAGTGTGCCCCGCTGTCCACCGTGCGGACAACTCCATCTGCCTCAATCCTGGCCTCCCAGAGATTGCTCAGGAAACAAGGCTCCACAATGGGAAGCAGGAACTGGAGGTATTCAACTAGGTCGTGCTGTGCAAAGGGACGGGCCCATTGATCCATCAAAGAAAGCCACTTGCCATTGCCCCATAGCAAGACAGGCTCACCATCATCATTGCTGACGATGTGTTCGAAGATCTCTGGTAGGACCTTCCATTGGTGTGCCTGCAAAGGCCCCACTTTGATTGCACCCCATAGCAAACCCTGGACGGCTGAGTTCATGTAGCAGCAGTTTCCTGGGTTTTGCAAACCCCTGAGTGTCTGTTTGGAAGCCAAGCTCATAGGGTCTCCAACATCCGGCCGAGGTGGCCTGCCAATGGCGTCGTCGCATCCTGCCCAAAATGAGTTGCCATAGTCCCGAGAATGCCAGCTCCTGCCACAGGGAATGCATCTCCAGCGAGTACTTGTGGTTCATGGAGAGCGAGAGTCTCCACGGGATCACCTGTGGAGTGGCCACCGTCGGCTTGGTCATGTGCTGCTGAATCTGAGCATTCGGACGTAGGGCGCTGAATCTGACGATCACCGCATGGTTCTGAAGCAATGTCAGAATGCGAGTGAGCTGAGTGGTCACATGGGTCATCGTGAGTGGCGTCTGATCCATGTTGAGCTCGAGCTTCTTGAGCTCCGGATTCCAGTGCAGGAAGGGGAAGTTTAACTCTCGAGCATTGTCGTTCAAGGTCACGTACTGATGCTGCAGCAAGGTTTTCACCAGGGCGTCCTCCAAGGGGGTCTTCTGCAACTTCTGAACACGGGCCAGGAGCTCCTCCAGGAGAACATGGAGGACCTTGATCCGAAGAGGAATCAATCTGTCCTTGGGCGCCTGTTGGTGCCAATCGTCCGTGGCCTGCATCATCTTGACCATGCTGGAACCTGGTCCGAGACTCAAAAAAAGCATGAAGTCCTGGTCCACCGCAAGACCCCTCAGAGTGTCTTCGTGTCGAAGAACCAGCCGTGCAAGGGCCTGTACCACTGGTCGAAGTTCGGCGTCTTGTGGATTGTGGCTCTGGTCTTTGCGAGACTTGTGTTTGCCCTTGCCTTTGCCTTTTGGCGGCTGGTGGTCTGCTCTCTGCCTCTTCGGGTTGGGGGTGGGGTCCACCTCCATTGGTGTCAGGGACTTGAGCACTCCCCACATCTCTTGCACCGGATCCTGATCGTTGTCCATGGTGTCCATGGTGCAGCCGACACAATAGAGCAGCGAGTTGGAGCAGGATTGGACACTCGTGTGCTGCTGTTGAATGTGTGTGGCAAAGAGAGCAAAGATCGGTCTCCGGAAGCATGTCCAAAAGATATCTATGAAACAATGCCCCACGTGTGCAATCCCGGGGATGTTGATGTCTGAGATGTAAGTACATGTCGTGGGTCCCAATGAGTCGACCACAAAGAACACAGCACTCTCTGAGGGCAGCACAGAGTTCCGGCAAGGTGAGGATCTTGGAAAGTTCTCCACGGACCAGCCATTCGTCCAGGTCTGGATAGTTCAGCTGCAGTGTAGGGCAGAGGACCAGTAGGTCCAGCTTCAAGGCCTGCGTGAGCACAAGGTCAGGGCCAGAGTTGCGGAATTTGTGAAGATCATGATGCACCATCAAGGCCAGATGAGTGAAGACCGTGCAAACATGGGGTCCTCCTGGTGGCCGGGTACAAGTACAACCCAGTCGAGAAAGGGGGGTGGAGTGTTGAAGCCACTCTGCATATCTGGTCACCTCCCTCCAGCGATCTCCATGATCCGAGCACAGATGTCTGAGAAGGGAGGTGGAGCTCTGGGAGAGATGACCACACAAACCACACCTAAGACCAAGGCGCCGAAACAGGCTTTTGTACCCCACCAAGTGATCGAACGTGCCCCCACTGAGTCCAGCCAAAATGACAGGGTGCCGCCAAAGAAATGGTGTCTCGGCCATGTCCTGAGTATAGGCCTCACATTGGTTGCCGTCGATGTGGTGTTTCAGCTCTCTCAAGGTGGTGAAGGTGGTTTCACAATGAGTGCATTGGAGCTGACCAGGAGTTTGGTCCCTGCTAGGATTGAACGTGTTCTGGGTCGTCGTATGTGGATGTTGCATGCTCATATGTTGATGGAGGCCGGCGGCAGTGGCGAATCGGTTGGTGCAAATGCCACAAGCAAAGTGAGCCTGCATCCAAGTGTGGGCCTGAGGGGTAGGATCAGGTGCATCCGGGTGAAGGTCCCTGTGTCGTCGGTCACCAAGTGCAAGGCCCAGTTGTTTCATCACGGGACATGTGTGGGTCTTGGACTTGAACTCCATGTGACAATATGAGCATGGTGAAGTCACTCTGGCTCGAGTGATGTTGGGAAGCACTTCATGCATGATCGTGGCAGCACCTGAATGTTCCCTGTTCATATGCGCACTCATCTGCTGAGTGCGTGCAGCCCAGTAGCCACAGAGAATGCAGCGATGCGTCAGGAAGGTGCAGAGAGGATGATCATCCTTGAGCAGCTGCAAATCTCCAGC
Organism: Durusdinium trenchii; assembly: GCA_963970005.1. Lineage (NCBI taxonomy): Eukaryota > Dinophyceae > Suessiales > Symbiodiniaceae > Durusdinium > Durusdinium trenchii. The sequence goes on from CAXAMN010010001.1 coordinate 1,224,066, forward strand.
ATCATAGATATCCAGGAGTCGTCGTCGGTGGCTGGTCAGGACCAGCGGCGGTGCCTTGGTTGGATCCAAGTGGGTGCAAGTGTGAGAGCTGATGTGATGTTTAAGGTTTTGCCAGCTGATGAAAGCTACACCGCAGTGTCTGCATATCGGGCGTCCATCAACCGCATCCCTAGAGATTTGGAAAGTTGGTCCCTGCATCACCGCAATGCCATGTACATGGATGAGATGTCGCCGTAATGTGTGAAGTCGTCGAAAGGTGAGACCACACTGTTCACAGTTCAGACCTGCCTGGGCCAGCTCTGGTGAATCATCGGCGGCATCGTCCATGTGATCCTGCAGCCATTGGTCAATGAGTTCTATGGAATGAAGTATGTGTTGAACATGAGTACCATGAAGAATATCATCAGGCTGCAAGTGGCCCTGATTCCGTTCCCACCTCTGAATGTGGGAAAGAAGGCGGTGACGCAGAGCACTCAACGGGTGCTCCAGTCCATGCACACGCAGGAAGGCTCGATGAGAATTGTGAGTCAAAAAGGAGTGATCACCTGCAACTTGGCGAAGTTGGAGCATCATTTTATTCTGAAACATGGTGAGTGAGGAGGTCGTGACTCCGGTGGCATCAACCCCATACAACCCAATCGGAAGGAGACAAGTGGTCCAAATGTGCAGCTTCTGCTCCATGGTGATGTTGTTCCCCCGCTTGAACCAGGGTTTGAGTTGCCGGAATCGGTGCTGACATGCCGCAAGTCGATGTTGCATAGTCTGTTTGTACATGTTCGTGTAGCTGACCTTCACACCCAGGTAGTCTTGAGAGGTTTTGACTGGAATCTCATACTGTCCGTGGGAACCTGGGATGATCAACATCGTCTGATGCAGGCGGCAGCGCAAACATTTCTTCCTCACAGTGCGTTGGTGCGTTCCTTTGAGCTCCAACAGAATGGCGGACTTTTGGAGGTTGACCTTCATCCCCAGATCATGTAAAACATCCAACACCCGACCCATACAATGGAGACCATGTTCAAAACTATGCATGTCCGTGAACAGGAAGCAAAGATGGCCGTCGTCGGCATAGAAAGTGCATGAGGACATCATCCATGACTCTGAGGTGACACGAGCAACCTCCCGAAGTACCAGTGCGATGAAAGTTGCCCAGAAAAAGGGGGCACCCCTACAGCCCTGTCGAACTCCTTTGTAGGTTCTAATTGTTCGGACTTGACCCTTGTAGTTCAAAATGTACTTGGTTCCAGTGTGCCATTGAAGCAAAACATTGGAGAGAGGGATAGGGATTCCAAGTTGATCAAAAGCCGCCTGCAAGGACTGTCGGGGCATGTGGTCAAAGGCCTGAGTCAAGTCCAAAAACAATTGACAGCCTCCGTAGAGGGTAGGACGGGCTCCCTCCGGGCGGTTCAGGCGGCCCGCATGGTAGCGCCAACGGTCACTGAGCTCCCTGACTTCCTGCACATGTTTATGGACCCGGCAGATGGCATCCCAAGTGCCGCGTCCCGGCAGGTAGGCAAACTGTGGAAGTGTGTTCAGGACGGGCAAGGCAAAGTGTCGAGCTCTTTGAACCATAAGTGACATGACACACTTAGACAGTGGAGTTTGTAGCGCAATTGGTCTGAGCGCACTGGGTTGGGTAGGCGCCTTGTGAGGCTTGGTCAAAAACACGATCCAGCCACTCTTCCATTCTTCTGGGAGATGTCCAGAACGGAACCACTCCGTGCACCATCCTGTCACAAGCGGACTGATGGAGGGCGCAAGTGCTTTCCAGAGAAATCCCGGGGCGATATGTGAAGGCACCGCCTTGTTGCCCTGAAGGTGCTGGAGTTCATATTCAAGCTGTTCAGAGTCCACCGGGGAGGAACCAAAATAAAAAGGAGGAAAATCTTCATCATGTCCTTGATAAAGTTCAGTCATGTACGTGCTCAGGGTATCCATTTCTTCAGTAGGAGACAGAAGTTTGCCCTGCGGTCCTCGAAGATGTGGACGACTCGAAAAAGTTTTTGGAGTCAGCTTTTGAACAGTTTGAAAAAATTGATGCGTCTGATTCCCAGCCCAGTGAAAGCGAGCAGTGTCCAAAATACGCTGTAGGCGAGCTCTGCGATGCTCAGTGGCAGCCCGTCTGGCCTTTTTGCGCCACCGAGTTCGTTTGGTCACCCATAGCCATCCCTGAAAAATGCCAAGGAGCTGAGACCCAGCTTCGGAGGGCGGAAGTGGAGCCGCCCCGCATTGCAGGGTCCACGACCATTTCAATGGCCATCGATCCTGAGGCGGTGTGGGAGTCGTGCTGAATTGTCGGCACGAGTCGATCAGGAGCTGGTTTAGCCCCGAAAGATCGGGTTGTTGTGGATGCAGGTGTTTCATCTGGTCCTTGATGGAGTGTGTCAGGTTCTTCCAATCCTCCGTGTCATGGAACCAGTGATGGTGAAGGGTCAATCTCTGCGTACGTGAAAGACCAGTAGAGGTTTTGGGGACATAAAATCTTCTCCAAGGAAGGCCACCAAGAAGGGGAACATGATCACGGTGTAAGCCCATCATCTGTGGAAGGTCCCGCAAATAGATTACTTTCTTAGAAGCAGCATCACCATCCCGTTGTTGAACCAACACGAAGTCAATTCTTGAGGTTGCATGGTTGGGACCTTCATAGGTTGCCCCCAAGGATGGAAGCCAGGAGTTGAGCGCCATGAGCGAGAAGTCCCGAACTAATTCTTGGAAAACTCGTTGATCAGGATGAGAACAACCCGTGCGTCGACCGGTAGGAGTGTTAAAGTCCCCAAGTCCAACCAATTGTGCATGATGTCGAAGTCCCGTATTGAAGTCTCCCCCTATAAGCCAACAGTTCCGACGAGGAAGTCCAGAAAAGGTGGATCGAAGGGTTTTCCAAACAGTCTGTCTATCAGCCAAGCACGAGGGGTCGTTCGGGTTGTAGGGGAACTGATAGACGTTCACAACGTCCAGGTTGAAGGACCCTTTGTAAAGTCTAACATGTAACACCCTGCTGTTCAATGGAATAGTCCAAGCAATGGAGTCCACCGAGCAGAAACGAAGTTTAACCACTGTAAGAAGACCTCCCCTGTGATGTGTGGCCCCAGCGTGGATGTATGCATAGTCCTGGTCAGTCCACTCTCCTGTGAAGTCCCATCCGGTGTCCTGTAGACAAACACAGTCAACTGTCTGTCTGTGGAGCCATGAGCGAAAGAGGTCCCACTTGATCAGGGTCAGTCGGCCAATGTTCCAGGACAGGTAGGTCAGGCGACCCTGCCTGAATGCTGATGGCGGTTGTCGATTAGGTCTGACCTCTACCGTCTGTAAGCCAGGAGGCTGTGTTGGTGAGTCGGCCTGGGGAGGGGGAAGTGACAAAGACTTCACCCCCAATTGAGTTGCAGTCAAGTATTGACCTCTGTACCATGTCACTCCGTGAAGAGTTGCGCGTTTCACTGCCTTCAAATAAGCCTTTTTGCGGTGTGCATTAGGCTTGGAAGTCCTTCGGGGAAGTGCCAAGTCCGGGGCGGGTCTTTGGCCATCTAGCTTCGTCAAAGCTGTTGGTGTTGAGGAAGTCTGCAATGTGACTCCTCTGACTCCGATGGCTGAGTCAGTACCCTCGGGCTGCCAAGGTGGTGCGTGTATGTTGAATGTAAAGGACATGTGAAAACAGAAGTACCCCAGAATGACCAGAGAAAAACTTCCGATGGTGCACCCCCTCGTCTGGGGTTTGGGACCCAGAAGAGCGCTCATGTACAAGTTCAAGTGCCACTTCTCTGCCCTCAGAATCGATGTCCGGGTCAGGTAGAGCTGTGGTGGTACGTCACGACCAAGAAACCGCCAGCGTCAGCGCCGACGCTAGTAGGCCGCCAAGACACAATCGGCACAGTCCTGGAAGGAGAACTCCAGCAGCAGCGCAGCAAGCTGCAAGGAAGCCGCAGGCCGCCGTACGGCAGGAGATCCAGGTGGAGCCGGAGTGCCGATCAGCTGGTCGATGATCACCACGGCATGGGGCAGGTGGCGAGTCTGAGCACTCGCAGCCCTTATCATCATCATCATCATC
>CAXAMN010010001.1:1248110-1301165 GCA_963970005.1 Durusdinium trenchii
CGCCCGGTCACCGCTCGCGCGAGCCGAAGCGAGGGAGCCCCCCCCCCCAAAGCTGGCGGAGAAAACACGGTTGGCGTCGTGGCGTTGTTTACACGGCGTGGAGCCGGGGAGCTGCAGCACAAGTAAGTGGGCTTGTTGGATCCGTTTTTGGCAGCTGTTTTCTTCCTGTTTTGTTTTGAACGTCCTCATGTCCTCATGTGCTCATCTTGATCCAAGCTTCACCTGGAGCTTAGAGCTTGGAGCTGGTTGTGCTGGGAATCATCTGGAGCAGAACTGGAAGAAATCCATCGAGGACAATTCTCTAGCTCTAGCTCATAGGATGTCTCCAACTTGAGGCGCATGGGGTTGTGCTTGGCTTGAGGAGGTTTGAGGAGTATCGATTCTCGGATGGTTCACTCATAGGTTGAAATGGTCTCCCAAATGAGGCGCGGCCCCTACTATTTCCAGACGCGCTGCTGGAATGCCGCTGGCGTCTCTCCATGGCATCTCGCCTATGTAACGTGGACGGGAGACGACTGGGATTTGAATGTTTTGCTTCGCTACTGCGTAGCTTGAAGAAAACCAACGTGGCCCCCGAGATGGACGTGACCCCAATGACCCCAAGGTGCACATATATTCCTTTTGGAAGCTGAAGACTAAGTCAAGAGAGACATGAGATTGGACCATATTGGAACAACTCTTCAACAGATGAGCCATGTTCCTTATAGACTTACCCTGGAAATCCAAGACCATTTTCAAAACGGTTGATCTGGTTTTGTAGTACCCTTAGTAAAATGTAAAACAATATGGTTGTTCGGTAAAGGCCATTAAACACATGGTGGGCCACGACTTCACTTCTATAGGGCTTATACTTCCCATCTTAAGACTGGTCGTGAGTGTCCCAATGTCTCCCTCCCCGACCTCCAGCTTCTTTCGCCCACGAGCTGGTCGTGTCTGCGCGCGCTCAGACACGACACGACCCGACGCTGCACGAGGTCGGAGGTCTCCGCGCCGATGCTGCTCCAAGTGGGCGAGCCTGCGCGCCTGGCCGCGGTGACGCTCCTGGAGGCAGGTCGACAGGGCAGGTCAACGGGAGGGATGGTTTGAGGGGGAAGAAGCGTGTGGTTTCTTGGAAGTCCAAGAAACGCTGGAACTTGGGTCCAAGAACACCTGCTGTAACAGACAAGCACCAATTTGGTTTGGGCGAAGAGTATGGTGTAAACTTCCCATCTTTAGTGGCCTTTGACGTGTGTGCGGTTGGAGGTTGGGGGGGCACCTTGACGAGAGTAGACACGGGCGCCTGACGGGGACGAGTAGACCTCGTTCGTGGCCAGACCTCGATGTGCCGAGCTATTTTCTGTATGCCTGGAACCCCACTGACCCCTGTTTTGATAGGAAGTTTGGCCATATGTTGGGTGGTTGGGGTCCAAAATAGAGGTCAGACTCAGGTTCTAGGTGTGCCATCCGTCCAACAGGTCACAGGTTCGACACAACAGGTGACATGCCCTAGATGGGACCCAAGCCGACAGACACGAACCGCGTCCTGGTCACGAACCGCGGCCGCCGACAGCAGAGGTTCTGGGGCGGAACTCCATATATCCGCCCTGAAAACAGGGGCCTCCGTGAGTTCACAGCCCTACTTCATCCTACTTCCGGTCTCTCAGAGACCTATAGGGATTGGTGAGAAGCCCCAGACTCCTCCATTCCAGAGTCCAGGAGCGTTTGGGTTGTTCGAAACACGGCGTGTTCGCATTTTCCCTGAATTTTCCCTGTGTAAAGATTTTCCAAAGAGCCTTGCCTTCGGCAGAGACAGCACAGCCCCACAGAGCTTGCACTTTCGACCGCAGAGGCTGACAGCAAGGAGTCCTTGATTGTGAAATACATCCAGGTCGGGCTCCTATTTCCAAATGGATCTGACATGATCTGACCTTTTGCGATCTATTGGATTCCAAAACGAGAAGCAGCCAAACAACAGCCAAGGGCTAAAAGCCCACCTAGACCCTTCGCTTGGGGAGTCCAGCCTGGAGATCACAATATAGTGTGAGGTCTCGCGATAAGACGACTTCGTGGAGACACCAGGAGCCAGGATCATCCAATCAGTGTCACCTGCTTGGAGGTCCAGTCTAGTAGTGGGCTGGCTAGTCGAACGCCAAGTGACCCCAGAACGGAATGCTCCTGGAGGATTCTGTTTGGATGGAACCTTTCCTCTGAGGCGGGTGACCTGGGCGCCAAGTATGGCGGCAACATCACCGAGTACGAGTTGAGGCGCGCCTCGGGGGGAGACGAACCCAATTGGCCCAAGCACCCACAAGGGAGCCGTCCATCCCCAAGAAAAGCCAGAGCTCAGAGGTTGCGTCATGAGCCATCGAACCGATGGACATGCCAAGCAGGCTTGGTGAAAAACCACACCAACCTGACTTGGCGAAGCAAGCGTACTTCCGATTCTGGGGCAACGCATGGATCTGGGTGGAGGCCCCCGCTGGGCTGTTTCCACGCTGTGGATAGCAAGCGCCCCGACCCGCCCGAGGTATGCTCGCAAGGAGCAGTACCTGGATGACCCGGATGCCGGGCAGATCGTGACGGACGAAGGATGTTCCCCGGACCAGGCGAGTTGATGCGGTTTTTTACTTCAAAAAAAACATGTGCAGATACACACCAACGGCAGCAACGGCTGCAATGATGTTGTATAGATCTTCCGGCAACAACGGTGTATAGTGTGTATCTGCTCACGGTGTATAGATCTTCCAACGGCTGCAGCGCCTCGTGCCTCATCTCTAAAACGAGTCCCCAAAGGGCAGACACTTTTCATTTGGAGGCAGCTGGGTATGAAGTCGGAGGTTTCTTTTGCAGTTTTTGGCACAAACTGCTTTGGCTGGTGCAACTGGTGCGCTGATCTCGTCTCCTCCACTTCATGTCAATGTCTTTCAATGTGTGGAGCTGAGACGGTCGGACGAGCGAGTGCGCCCGATGGGCAGGTGGGACTTCTGAATTGGCCAGCTCCACCTCACGGAGAATCCCCGCCCGTCGGGCGCTCGGAGCTTCGGATCGGCTCGGGTCGCTGTGGCTCGGGTCGCCAAAGGACCCAAGAGTCGGAAATACTACCTGGACCCCGACCTTCGGTCGTACCGAAAATGTGGGACATGACCCTAGGAAAACAGGTACTTGTACCATCTTGTACCCATTTTAGGAGGTACGAACTGAGACTCCGGGTATATAATTAACATGACTCACTTTCTTTTTCGCTCTCAAACTCACGGAGATTGAGCTTCTCTTCTCGCTTTCAAACTTGCTACCATCTTGCACCGCTTCGACCACTGGCCCTTCAGGTGCGCGTGGGTGGGCTCATCACCGGTCGGACCTACCTCTTCCAGGCCCCCAGCAACCGTCCCCGTCCTCGCCACTCGGCACTCGGCACTCGTCGCGCCCGGCAGGTCCGGGCGGTGTCGCCGCACGGTACCGGGCCGTGGAGCTTCGTGCACGGGCAGCCCAGCGGTGCAGTCCCGTGTCGAGCGGCGAAGCTTTTGGGATGGTTTGGGGGAGCACCTGGGAGGGAGGGGGGAAAGATGGGTGAAGACAGTCCAATTCCATCTCATGCCATCACTTCTCATAGCTGTCATAGCTTGTGGTCACTGACCGCCCTATGAAAGCGCGTTGATAGTCCCCCCAAAGAATCATCCCGTGATCTTCCGTTGGCGTCCAAGAACTGATTTGTCCAAAAATCAAGGACTTTCAAGGATACAGCCCCCCTTGCTTACGCAAGATAGAACTCAGCTAGCATAATGCTACCTTTCGTGTATACTTATTTTTCAATATGTTTCAATAAATCATGTCGGCTGATTTTGCTGTGCCTCTTTTTTGGTATGAAATATATAGGAACCTTTTTCGTTGCTTCAGGTCGGAGCCCTTCAAGACGTCCGGGCTTCCCAGGCTGAAAGGGACGCCTCCGCTCGTCGCGGCTCTCGTCTCGTCCTGCGCGCTTCGGTCCGTGCCGCGCGCGGAGGGGTCCGGTGCCGGGCTGAGGCTGCCGTCGCGGCCGGAGACACCGGAGCCCATTGAAGTGGTGAAAGGCGGGGTCCACGTGACGTCACCGTGGGGCGAGAGGGGGGCGGAGGGGAGAGGTGGGTGGACTGGTACTCATGTGGGAAAAAGGATCCAGAAGGTCGCCGTAAAAAGGAGAAGACACCATTTGTGGTCAAAAGGAGAAGACTCATTTTTTCTATGGTTTTTTGGGGTAAAGTCCTTTAGCAATGGTTGTTCGGTGAGAACCATTCAATGAATGGTGGTTGGAATCCTAGGCTTGAGTTTTGGTGTATAGACTGTATAGAATAGACACCAATCTTTCATGGACGAGTTCGGCTGCCACCTTGCAGCGAAAGCTGCCAGGAGTGCTGAATCCTTACAGTGCGAAGTTGCTCTTGGCTTAGCACTTGGATTCTCCTCCATCTGCAACGTGGTCGGGTCGGACTTTTGTTCTGCAACAGTTGTGGGCGTTCCTCACTTCGTTTGCCCGACCCAGTGGAGAAAGATCGCTGTGACTGGATGTGATGGGACTAAGTAAGTAGCTTCAGTTTGCAGAGCAGAGAGATTGCGCTTCTTGAGGAAGATGGTGCTACCTGAAGGCAATGGCAGCCCTGTGACGGGATGCAGGCCTGCCGTGTGTGTTGCGCCCATTTTGGGTGGCGGCTTTACTCCTAGCGAGTCAAAACAGATGAACTCCAAATATAAAAACCTTTGGTGAAGTGATTGGTGAAGTGATCCATACCTGTAGACTCCGAATATTCATCCAAATCCTCCTGACTGTAGACTCCTGAAGAGGCTTTACAATCCATGTCTGAGGAGGTATTCACTCATCAAAGGTCGACATTAATCATTAGCCTTCCGTTTGGCCATGTTTAAAGTGGTGGACCTGATTTTGATGTAGAATCCTTGGGTCAAACAGTTCGAGCAGTTGTTCTTCAGGATTCAGACTCTGAATCTGCAGAATCAATGGGGAAACCAGGAATCCTGTAAAGCCGGATTCTTTGCCAGCAAGACTCCATGTCTTTCATCAGTTGTTTGCTCCGTTCCTGACCTGTACACGCCATAAATATGGGGGAGCCATCGAAAGACACCGAAACAGACGCGGCGGCGCGGAACACGCGCGGCGCGGCAGGTTACACTTCCTGGGTCCCAACTGGAAGACTCGTCCCGAAGTCACGGAGTGGAAGGACGGTCTTCTCGATCAAGAGTCCAAAAAACGACTGCACCTTGAGACCAAATACCTGGATCTTCCAACTATGCCAAATTTCTACCGACCTTAGGCAGACATTTGTCACAGTTGGAAGATCCAGGTATCTCCAAACTACAAACCTTAACCACATCGTCCTTCACCTGACGCTGGAGGAGCTCAAAGTGGTGGAGGCGGAGGATTGCGAGGTGGAGCAGCGGCCGGTGGAGGCCGCCGTGGAGTTCCATCCGTTTTTTTGGGAACCATCGAAACACTGCGCAATCACCCTGAGCTTTTCAATGGAGTTTCATACCCAGACACTCCATGTAACCCATATATGCCGATCAGTTGGGGTGGTTTTGGAGGTCAATGGGGCGGCATATATGGCAGTCCCATAGTCGTGTTTGGGATACGTATACTCGGACCTCGTACGGCTGAATCCATATGGTCAAAAGAGTTCCTGGGCTGAGCACATCCATCAACTCACCAGACGCACAAATAACGCACGCTGTCATACGGCGCCAGAACGCTATTTGCGCTATCCCGCACTTCCCGCAACACACCCCCCACAGCGATCCCAGCGATCCCTTTCACATCCTCCTCCTCCTCCTCGACTCGTCGTTTTCTGGGGATCCGAACAGAACGTCGGACGGTGCGCCAGGACGAGGACACGGCCACCTTGCCGGTGCAATACAACTGGGATTTCACGGTGCGGAGCCCGAGATGCCGCGGAGTCCACGAACCTCGTTGTCTCGGGGTGCCGTGGTGCGTGCCACGTGGGGTCGGGGGACGGGGTGAAGGGTCGGAGCTTCTGGGTGATCAGCCAGAAGTCTCTATGGTAGGTCTAAGACTCAAAGATGCTGAGAGTATCTTCACCTGACTGTGTTGTTCATGCTGTTCTGGCATAGCTGGGCTTCGGAGTTTCCGAAGCTGTATGAACATACAGTTTGAACATGTCAACATGTTGGACCGACCCGATGGCCTGCCCAGTCCAAGCGGTTGAGGAGTGGCACTGAAGATCTGTTTGCCTTTGGGACCGTGGGAACGTGCACTGATTGCAATCCATGCACTTGTTGTTCTTTTCCATTGCCTGGTGCGTTTGCGCTCAGTGCGCTCAGCTAGCTCCATCCATCCTTCCGGGTGCTTTGGCGCGAGGTCCTACACTTGGAGCCTGGAGCCAGCTACAGGAGACGACATCCAGACCAGTCGGTCGTGGGATGGACCCGAGACCCGAGACCGGCGAGGATGCCACCGGGTCGAACATGGCCCAGACGCGACCTGTCTGGGACTGGCATAGGACTACCATTGGGGTGGTGCCAGGGGGTCAATTGATCGGCAGTCCTATGGCAGTCCCAGACAGGGAGCGTCTGGGTTGAACTATGCCTGGATCTTCCAACGACATGCCAAGTGTCTGCCTGCCGACCTTGGCTGATTTTATGGATGAAGTTCGGCAGAGATCTGTCACAGGCAGGTCAGATCCAGGTATAGGTCGTTTTCTTCATAGATACAAGATTTGGATCGATGATTTGGGTTCCTTAAGAACTGCGGGCGTTGGCATAAAACAAAAGGACGACGATGAAGTGATTGCTCCTAGAAACAGCAATTGCTCCTAGACTCGCCTGTCATGCAGGTTCAAATTCTCCTGTCTCAACGAGGTGTGGACGACCCGACCCTGATTTCTCGTGTCGAGAAATCGACGGAATGTAGCGATGCTTTAGCGGGTGCCTGAAACATGGGTGAAAGCAAATGGATGGGGAATGAATGGGGATGAACTTCATGAAGCAAACACAAAAAGATTGAGGCGTTTTCTTTTTTCATTTATTAAGAATCACCAATAATCTCAGAAAACGAGGGCAGCTTCTTCTTTTTGACCTTCACCGTCACACACGTGAAGCCTCCCTCGAACCTGCCTGGCCAGGTGGGAGAGTCGGACACCAGTGAACCCTCGAACCTGGCCACGACCTTGGAGCGAACCCGGCCCCAAACGACCCGCGACGCGCCGACCCACGACGCGCACGGCGCGCGCGCCACCCGCGGCGCGGCCGAGGTGACGACGATGCCGACGATCCCGGACAAGTGCACGGCGCCCTTCCTGGCCTCGGAGGAGGCGAAGATCGGTGAAAAGCGTGTCTTGTTCGAGGTTTTTGGTGAGGGTTTGTTGGAGGCGAAGGTCGATGTTCCCAATTTGGAGACAGTTGAGGGCTGTTGATGGCTAGCTTGGAATGTTTGTTAGGAGGGTTTGTTGGTTGAGTGCTGTGGGGGGCTGTTGGTCAAGTGCAATTCGGCTGAAAAGAACGATTGGATGAAGGCCTGTCACTTTCGCCAGGATGCCAAGCCATACTCCATCACCTTCCATTGGCACGTCCCTCATGATGGCGGCTCTGACATTCAGCCACAGCGGCATGTGACGCGTGCTCAAGACCAGTGAAAGACCGTGCACCGTCTGGAGTTTGGAGTTCTAAAAGGTAGGGACCGTTTGGAACCCATCTTCAACGAGCGGATGTGTTGTGGGGCAGTGGGACTGGCAGGGCACCCGGGCATCCTCCAAGTTCAGCACCCCGACATGGAGCTCTACTATGTACTATAGGGCATTCTTTTCTTGGGGGGGGGGGTGCAAAACGGTGTCTTTTTTGACTTCAGAGTGACAGGAAGGGTCCAGAATTCGTCACGTCTAGTTGTAGAACTTCATCACTGGCCAGGTTCTACACCTTGATTTGGGCCACGAACATGCGCTTTCAGGGCTTCAAGGCGAGGCGTGAGTCAACGGATGTCAAAGGCTAAGTGGCTTCATCTCCAAGTGACCTGACACATTAGCCTGACACCGACCCCTAGCGAAGTCGAAGAAAAAAACAACAGCGATTTCTTCTATGATGAAACATCGTCTTCCTGGACCTTCCAACAGGTTTTTTGGACATCCCTTAACCTCTAAGAATAGCTAGCGGTCACAGACCTTGAATAGCTTGAAAGTCCAAAACAGAAATAAACCTCTCAGAGGCTATGGACATGGACACCTCTTGGATGGTGCTGCTTCCTGGCATTTTCAGACCTGACCGGACACCTGCCGACCGGAGCCACCCCGGGCGGGTCCGGCGAGTCGGACGGTGGCAGGTCATTGAGAACATCACGGAGGCAGGGCAGAACATCACCAGAACGTCCGGAGCGATGCGACGTCAAGGATCGCTGCGACGTGTTTGATGAATGGCCTTAGACGTCTGCCTGACCGTCCTTGGAAACTGCCGTGGTATTTTTTGGTTTGTTTTTTTGGGCACGTTATGGCAGGTTGACCAGGACAGAGATGGAACAGGATGATGGGATGATTGGTTGATTCGCTTTCCGGTGAACCGTGATGCTTCGGCTACCGAGCCCAATGGACACGAAAACATCAACTCCTCATCGGTGGTGCGTGACGTGACGCCGCCTCACCACGCCCAGACGAGCTACACATTGGACAACGTCGAGCCCAACTTGTTCCTTGGCCGCGCAAAAGACTTCTTCATGTGAATTGCTTTTGTTATCCAGTTCAGAGGTTTAAGATGGTTTAAGACACACTCCTGTTAGATCTGGCATGGTTCGAATTTGGCATCGACCGCCTCCCGGGGCGAACGTGCGAAGCCACGAGAACGACACCCACCGAGGAAGTTCTACCTTCGAGTGGCGGTGACCCGGGCGGTTTGACCGACGCACGTCGTGCGTCCCATTCGGCGGCCCATGGAACGCAGGCTGAAAGAGTTCTTCCCTTCGTGTCCTAATCTAGGGCTCTTGATGATATTTCACCCCGTAGATCTTCCAACATTCTTCTGTCTGTGACTGGGCAACATTTATGGCTTTTCATCTATAAAACCGGCCAAAAGACAGGCATTTTCCATAGCCATAGTTGGAAGATCTAGGTATAAAAAGGATGTCCAATTCAAACCCGGGGAGGTTGTTATTAATCAAGAGTCTACATCTTTTTGCCAAGAAATCAGAGTTGAGACCTCGTGCCAAACCGATAGTGGCATGGGTTCCAGTTCCTTTGTGAGATACCTAGAAGCTGAGTGACCTCTATGTTGTATCACCAACCACCCCCTGTAAAATGTCCTATCAAAACCAGGGAGTCATGTATGGGTTCTAGGCCTAGTCCGATGTTTTCGCATCGGACTTCGACATGTCCCCAGCCAGGCGACGAACGATGTCGGCCAGGGCAAGTTCTCGGACTGCATCCCACATCTGGGACAAGGGTCGGCCAGCCCAGTTCAGACCGAGTCTTTGTTCGATGTCGACATCTGTCGACCATGGCATTTTTCCTTACACACATGTCAGCCTTTCGAGAGTACGTACATGTACAGCCTTTCAGTATAGAAGTCTTCCTGGAGTCTCAAAGTACCTGCTAAAATGGGTACAAAAACCATTTAATGGGGTCATGTCCTATTTTCATTTATTTTCTAAGGTACTTTGGAGGTTCCAGGTTTTTGAATAAAGACAACAAGACCTGCCAACAGCGCAGCTTAACCTAGAACCCCCGGCCCTTGTTCCAGCTGGTTGTCTTCTGTTTTTCCCACTGTGCTCCCGTCTGCACCGACCCACACGGCTCGACCGACACCGCACGGCGCGGACACCGAGCTCAGGGTGGTGGCCACGATCCCTCGCGCGCCTTCCGCGCCGCGCGAGTTGAAGGGCGAGCCACACCCGAAAGCCGTCGGGGCTGGGGCGACCCAGGTCGAGCGCGGGCGCAGTCGAGCGGGATGGATGGGCCCTTTCTTTCCTCAGTGCTGGGAGAGAGTGTCCAAACAACCTTTTTTGCGGTGTCTTTTGGTGTCCGGGGCGTATTTGCGGTGCCTATCTGCAGAACATCTATCACCACCACGGAGTTTGGTTGTTTAAAGTTTATAGACACTCCTGACTATGTATTTTTGATATACCCAGACACTCCATGGGACTGCCATATATGCCTACATCGGGGTGGTTTTTGGGGTCAATGTAGGCATATATGGCATACATGGAGTGTCTGGGTAGTGGATCATACAGTGACAAACTGTATGACATCCTTCACCTTTGACATCCTTTGACCCAGGGGTGAGTTGCTGTAGTCAAACAACACGAGGCACTTCTGCTGCCTGAAGTCAGCGTATCTGATGATTTGCTTCGACGTAACGGAAACCGTGACCCATGTGCAACATCAGCTGAAGCGACCGCATTCGAAGCGAGCGCATTCGGCCTCATTCAATTCAATTCGGTCCATGTGGGGCAAAAAGCCACTTCTGTATGGCTCAAACAAAGCTCATGCCTCATGGGGTGTTGTTCTGAATCATTGGGTTTCATAGGGAGACGCGGACTTGCAGGTGGTGCGTAGTGGTGCGTACACACCAGGGCTGTTTACTACCAGACCTGCGTCCTGCATCATTTGCTACATCATCCGCCGTCAGCCCTGGGCGGCGGCCGCGAAGGCTGTCTTGCTGAAGTGGCTGAAGCCCACAGAAGATGGAGGTTGCATGATTGGAAGGCGGTCGCTGTTCGGTTTAGTGCGCGTCGCTTTTCTCGGTGGGTGGTGTGGTTTTGGGAGGTTGGAATGGGTGGCGGTTGCAATATCCCTGGGGGTCCAAGACTACTTTAAACATGGTCTTTAGGTGATCCGAAAAGGAACTTCCATCTCTTTTTACTTCAGAAGGGGCAACATATATAGGACTTCTAGGGACAACATACCACATCTCCAGCCGATGACGTCTTTCCATGAACATCGAGGTGCGTTTTTTCTCCTCACCGTTCTGCGGCTCCCATCCGATTCGACATGTTTCTAAGCTTAAGCTTCTTCTCCTCCATTTTCTGTTTCTTCTGCTCCTCCTTCTTCTTCTTCTTATAATTGTCTTCTTCTTGTAATTATCTTCTTCTTCATCTTCTTCCTTCTCCTTCTCCTTCTCCTTCTCCTTCTCCTTCTTCTTCTTCTTCTCTGGCCTCCAAGAGGCTGAAGGTGAAACCGAAGCTCTTCAGAGCAGGCACATACTACATGACCCCGACCTTCGCCTGGGAGGTATCGGATTTGCTACTCGCTGCATGAAGACTTCAAGGAGGCAAAGGAAGTGGGCCACAAGGTGCGGATCCGGCGCGGATCCGGCAGGTCCAGACCTGAAGAAGCAGCGCGACAGGGAGGCTGTCGCGGCAGCACGACCCATCCAAGCGTTCCTTAAACAGATCTGTCCCCTGGATGTCACCGCAAAAAACCCAACACGTCCGCCCAACCCAAGAGCTCCGGAAAGGGCTCCGACCATCTCCTCAGCTTCGGTGGGCACCCGGGTCCCCCAACCCAGCCCGGTAGGCCCCTCTTTGAAAAGGAGGGGGGGGGGCCCCAGTTCACGGAGCCCCCCCTGACCGGGGATTCGGACCGGCTTCGCACTCCTCTCCGTTCGCGCCGCCGGTCGCGCCCCGTCCGATCCGCGGATCGATCGATCGGTGAGGCGGGGAGAGAGGCGAAGGTCGGCGATCTGAAGCCGGACCGGTGGCGGGGGCGGGTTCCATCGGTGGGAGGTGGTGAGGTGGAGGTGTTGGAGAGAAGTGAGAGGTGGTTGGAGCCTGAAGAATCAGAGATGGGTCAAACTGTCCCTAGAACCGTAGAATTTGGGACCACTATTTTGGACCACCAACCACCCAACAAAGAATAAGGGCCTTTTTTCGATCCTTTTCGTATTCAAAACCAGGGGTCCTGTCCGGGTTCCAGGTTATAGTCTATGAATGTCTATGACAACTGGTGAGGATTGTGTAGCCCAGACCCAGATTTGGAGATGAACACCAAGCAATGGGGATTTCAGATCGCCGCCTTCGAGGCTTCACATCGAGCGAGGTTGCCCAGTGATGGGTTTGTCATATCGAGTAGGAGCGAGAGGATCTATAGAGACTTCATCCGACACATCTGTATACACTGCATCCAGATCATAAAGAGATGTTTTTTGCTTTTGTAGTGTAAAGTCCTGAGTACAACAATGGTTGTTCAGGATTCAGGCTCATTCAGTCAATTGGAAACAATGGTTTCGCTAGGATTCGGTCCTATCGGCCTATCGGGTGTAACCGAGTGTAACCCTTTTTCAGAGGTGGTTGATACGTACTTCTCCTTTTCCATCCCACGGATTTGTGTGGAACATCGACCGATCGAAGGAGACGGAATACTATTTCAAAGTGGCGGGCGTCAACTTGGTCGGACAAGGTCCCTACGGCGAATCCGTCATGGCCGGGCGACCGAGAGGTTTCGTTCGCGGGTGCCGGCCGAATTGGCGCTCGAAGAAGCAGACTGAGAGTTCGTGCGAGATTTGGAGTCATCCCTTTGGCTCCTGATTTCTCTTCAGCTCATCACGGGTTCCCAATCATGACCGCCACGTGCGTGACTCGTCACGTAGCCCACCCGCCGTGGAACCTGCGGCTCGTTTGCGATGACACACGCGTCGCATCACCAGTCTACCACACGACTGTCGTTCTCGTGTTTTTGTTTGTTCCTTGCTTTCGGGTGGTAACCGGTGCTCACCTAGAACCTGAATGATCTCTATTTTGGACCACCAACCACCCAAAATATGGCCTTTTCCATCTTTTCCTATCAAAACAGGGGTCAGTGGGGTTCCAGGCATATGCTCGTGGCTCCATTCTCTTGGTCGAATGCATTCTGGTGTGACACAGTGAAACGGGTGTTTCACCATCCACACCACGAACCTCCTGTTTCGCTTCGGGGACGTCTTCCGGGACGTCCGGCCGCGGTGTGCCGAGGTCAAGACGGAGCCCATGCCGCCGGAGAAGTAGGGAAGCCTGAGAAGTTGAGAGAGAGAGAGAGACCCTAGGGATCCAGTCGTACCTTCTCAGAAGATACTAGAACCCTCAACACCTACATATGAGAAGGTACTTGGATCCTTAGAGAGAGAGAGAGAGAGAGAGAGGGAGGGGGCAGAGACAGAGAAACGCATGGACTCCGCATGGATGGCAATGGTTTCGAAGCACAGAACTGAAGGCCAACTCCTTGTGTCGTCCATAAGCACTTTCAAAGTTGGAAAACACTGATACCAGGACCCTCCGACCCTCGGGATGTCCTGGCTGGACTACCCCACACTACTAGTTCCTATAGGCTTCCAGACAGGGCACCCCGACAGGAGGGTCCTGGTAGAAACTCATTGTTTGCATCTTCTTTCGATGCTCGGAGACGAATTCTTTCTTTCTGGGACTTCCACCCCAGCCTGGCTGGTGGCATCCCGTCCTGGCAGGTTCATTGCACCACGGCAGCCTGAGCCACCCATCGTGCAGCTTCTCTCCGAGAACGGCGTGGATCGGCTGAAGGTGCTCCGGCAGGGACCACTCCGCCCAGCGGCCGTTCCCGCTTTTGGCGCGCTGAGCTGCGCTGGCGCGTTTGCGCCGAGCGAGCCGAGCCAGCGGCACCGTGCCAGGTGAAGTGGGTTTGCCCAGAGAATTGGGACAATCGAGTCGGCTTCATCTACGACCAGGACAGATGGCAGAAGATCATATATAAGCCCACGGGCATTTAAGTGTTAGTAATAACGCGAAAGGGTGGGTGTCGTTGAGCTGCAGCTCGTCCCAAAGGCCTGGGAGATGGCGCATGGCAAGGACCAGACCATCCACGTACCGTATGGAAAATCGCTTACTTACATTGGGGGGTCATACATAGGGCCATAGGGTAGATTCCATAAATGGTCTGGGAGTGTACCATCAGCATCACAGCATCGTGAAGCAGTTTTCCAAAACCTCTTAGGTGAGATGTAACCCGGATTCACCAGGGTGTTCTTCACGAAAAAGTATGTCAGGACAAGCAGACCCACATGATCACCCACTACAGCCTCTACATGCAGGCGAGACAGCGAAGCTCTGTTGGATTCTCACTGCCGCCTGCAGAGGAGATGGATTCATCCATCTCCCGCTTGAGGGTTGTCAGAGGACCATCAAGATTGAACCTCCTCCAGTGTTGCGAGAAATTCCTCGCAAGAAATATGATATACCTAGGCCTAGAACCTGAATGACCTCTATTTTGGACCACCAACCACCCAAAATATGGCCTTTTCCTATCAAAACAGGGGTCAGTGGGGTTCCAGGTATCTTCTAATTCTCATGTCCAAAGGACTTGCACAATTTGGACTTTCTTCAGTTGAATGGCGGGGAACTACTACCGGGTACTACCGCTTGGGCCACACCATATATGTTCACCCAACCAAACCCGCCACCCTCCAGTTGTCTTCGTTGCTGCCGCTGCAGTCGGTCGTCAGGGTGGGTATCCTTCGCCAGACGTCAACGAGCACGAGGAACTCCGGGAGAACATCCCACAGGCGTCCGGCCCGAACACGTCGAATCTTCCGCTGGCGGAGCGCTGTGTTCCAGCGGAGGAGGCGGCTGAGACATCCAATAGAGGGCACAAAGACCCATCACCAGTTCAACGTCAGGGGCTGGTAGATATATCCCAACTCCGTGGAGACTTGGGCGCCGCTCCAGTTCCAAGGACCTCTTTGGAACCGCTGGCCCCCGAGGTTTCTCACTCCAACACCTAGCCTAAGCCCACCTCCAAAAAAGAACCTCACGTGTTGTTCCTCGCGAACCCGACGACCAGGTCAGGGACTACAAGACCAGACCCAAAAACGTGCAGAACGTCACCACCCTGGAGGGCCTCGTGCCTGGCCGTCCCTCGGTGTGCGGAGCTTGTCGAGAGCGGAGCAGAACGCGAGCAGAACGCAAGCCGGTGGATGAGCTGGCGAGGCGTGTGAAGCACCTGACGAAAGGGAAGGGGGGAAGACCCCGCAAGGTCTTTGTGTTCCCCCATCTTGAAGATAGCAGAAGGATGGTGAGATCAAGGTCAAGAATAAAGCGCTTTTCAAACTGAAGACGGCAAGGTGAACTTGGAACATCTTGGAGCTGGAATGTTCCCAGAGAACTGATATTCAATGCAATGTTGAGACATGTTGAGACAATGATAGAAGTTGAAGACAGTTGAAGAGCAGTGTCCTTGGTTCATGATTTTGTTCAACTCCACATATTGACCTAGCTATATCTGGGGGGCGGTTTCGGTGTTCAACCATGGATACATATATGGTTCGCCACGGCCAGCACTTCAGGCACTTCCGCCTCATGTTCGAAGGTTGGGTGATACGAATGGCCCAAACATGCACACATTTTCTGGAAGTCTCATGGAACATCCTCATGATGGTTTGGCAACAGTTCGCCCCCCGAGTTGATCGGAGGTTCCCCGTGGATACATCAAAGCAGGTGGTTTTCACCTCACCTCTCACTCGCCGTTCCAAGGGGCCGGTGCACCCTACCGGACCGGCGGACCCAAAACCGAGGTGTCGATGGTCCTGTCCCTCGAAGCTGTCGGCTTTTGGGAGGGGACACCCTTCGCCCACCTAGCTGGGTCCTGGCCATGATCTAAGCACCCAAACCCGAACCTCTACAGGTCACCAATGTCAAACCCTGTCGTTTCAGGGCGCGCGGGTCTCTCTCAGCTCTCGATGCGATGCCCGAAACGCGTGGGTGCGTCTTGTGCGCGGTTCGGGCGATTTCGCCGGCGGAGTTCGCGGGTCATGGTGGTTCTGAGGCTTTTACCACTGCATCCTGAAGGCCTGGGATTTGTGATCCTTCTTGGAGCGTGAAGCGGGATCTGAAATCTACGTCATTGTGTTGAGTGAAGAGAACACCATTCTCATTGATGTTTGAAGCACTTCGAGGTTTATCCATTCGCATCACTGGCATCTCGGGATTTGTCAAAGCCTGAAATTGCGAATTGCTTGGACGGTGTGTGGTGTGAGGTATGAAAGCTTAGCTTCCTCCAAAAGCCATCCTTTTTCGTGTAACACCCCAAAAGTCCACCTTCATTCTTGTTTCAGATCCCTGACCAAAGGCACCTCCAGTATTCCCTCTGACTCTAAAGCCTTCCCCAGACTGGACTCAGCAACCCACGACGAACTCTGGACGGCACGGCACGGCACGGAGACTGGGTCCCGGTGCTCCTGGGAGGCCTTCAGCCTCGCGGGCGAATCGCCTTGGTCGATGCCCTCAGAGGCGGACGAGCGGGGTGAGACTCGTCAGCGGGGCGCGGGGCGCGTCAGCGGCGGGGCGCGGGCGAGTGGGGCTTGGAGGAGCTAGGAGGGTGGCGTGGGCTCGAGGTGGGAACAAGAATTGCTTTGTGGGGGCACGGAAGATTGTGATATATTGTAATCACATGTTGGGAGTGGGAAATTCTTTTGGAGTGGGAAGAAAGTGGAAGGTTTTTTTGTTCTTCTCCGGTTTGAGGCCTGGTTTTGGGTGGGAATTGTGAGGTGTGCCCAGCTCAATAGTTGTCACTGTTTGACCGCTGACCAAATGGACCAAATGCATATCTTTCAACACAATATGTACAGCATAACGTGCACCACCAAATCACTAAGATTCACTAAGTGACAGGCCATGTGAAGATATAGGTGTTGTAAATGGGTGAGTTTCCAGTTTTTTTTTTTTTTTTTTTTTTTTCGCGAAACAATAATACAACTGCTAAGAGTCAGACTCAGTATTGCTTGCACCAGAAGGAGGGTTCATCCAGCACCTGTGTCTGAGGTCACGCGCAGGTCTTGAACACATGCGAATAGCTCGCTCGCTCGGAGGTGGTGACGCATCGAAGGAGGTTTCCGCCCCCACAAATGCTCACTGTTCGACCCGCCCGAGATCGGTTTGGGGAGACCCCTTTGTTGGTTTGGACTCCAACTTCTCTGATCTGAGCAGGGAGATCCTCAGCCGCCTGAAGCGAGGACTTCCCAAACTTCAAGCTCCACCCCGTTCAGTGGGTTTTCGGAGGAGATCCTCATCGCACTCCTACTCCCCTCCCCCCACCGGGCCTAAAGGTGGCCTGCTGAACCCGGAGAACTGCCCGAATCGCCAGGTGATCCGGGCGCCGCCGGGGCTGCCCAACAACATTGCGGAGGCCGGGCCATGGCGAAGTGTAGAAGAACGGTGGAAGTGGTGGGTGGGAACATACCCATGTACCGACGGTATGCACGACCCGTCTGGGACTGGAATGTGCCGCCCCTGGCCTGATCCCCTGGCACCATCCACCACCCCGAACGGCCGTTTTGAAGGCAGTCCGGACTGGCAGTCCCATGGAGTGTATGGGATAGAGAAGATGGGACATGGTTGGAGGTGTGGAAGAATCTGGAAGAATCTGGATTCTGGTTCAAATGCTTTCGAGCTTTGCTTCTTTTGAAATGGATGTTTGTTTGGATTTTGTTTGGAGTCTTCGTGGCTGGCAGCAAGGTCTGCCAAGGATCTACTAATTACTGTAGGTCTAGCAAGATAGTTGCTTATTGTTCTTCCAATCACATGATCAATGCTGCTCATGGCCATGCGACTGCGAGTTGCAGGTGCATGTCACGGGCAAGACCACCACAAGCATCTCTTTCGATTGGCCAAGCCATGTGCTCAGCTCTACTGGTGGTCTTTGACCTCCAAACGAGCCGTGTTTGCTGGATTGACCAACTCCACTGAAAAGGAGGTCCAACTGACTTGTTTTCGGGTGACTGAAAGCAGAATTCCTTTCATCATGATATCATATCCAAGATCATTGTATCCAAGACCCAGATGGGGGTGCGACTGCTCATGACTTCGTGTTCCATTCGGGCCGAGGCCGACAGGCCCCACCCGTCCTGTGCCCCAGGTCCCTCGGGCAATGGCGAATCGGTGAAGCACTTCTACGTGCGCTGCCGCGAGGCGAAGGGCGGGTGGGGCACGTGGAAGCGGTGCTCGGGGTGGAAGTGAAGTGCAGAATGCTGGTGGTCAAAGCTTGGGAACGGATCTATGATCTAGTTTATTCTATGTTTCATCGATTTTCAGGTTCTTAGGTGTTTTCAGGTTCTTAGGTGCATGGTTAAGATTGGTTGTTGGTTGACATTCACCTTAAGACCTTGAAGCCAAAATACGAAGCAGAGTCTTTGAATGGTTACGCCAAAGCGCTGTTTGAGCTTCCGGAGCGTGTACATGGACAGCTAGCTGGTCACCTCCGTCGCAGCACCGACCTCCGTCGCAGTTCCGGCAGGTGCGGGTGCTGCGCGGCTGGTTGGGAGGTAGCCCAGCCTCGCCGGAAGTCAGTGAAGCTTCAGCAGGCAGGATGTGGCAGGGAGGATGCCAGCAGTGGGAGTTGTGGATGGTGACTCATGAGATTTTGTGACCGCGGCTGTAGCCACCAGAACGCACTAATACCACAAGATCCGTGTTGGACTGCCGATGGCAAGACGTGTCATTTTCCGTGCATCATTTCTTTGAAGACCTGGGGATATGATATGATTTCCCATCCCAGTCCATCCCGAACCCAGCACATGGAACACTTCCACACCCTTGATCTTTGGTGATGTTGACCCATCTGCAAACTTTAACCCTCGGGAAGCAGAAGAAGAAGAAGAAGAAGAAGGAGGAAGAAGAAGAAGGAAGAAGAAGAAGAAGAAGGAAGAAGAATAAGAAGGAAGAAGAAGAAGCAGAAGGAGGAGAAGTTCGAAGAATTGAGCTTGTCGTCCTCCAAACTCCTTCTCGTGCCACCGAACGTGCCGTTCTTCACTTCGGTGCCACCGAACGTGCCACTTCGTCCAGAAGTCCCCCTCCCCCTCCCCACCGAGGCAAGTACGAAGAAGTGGATCAATGGTGGCCCGCCGCGCCGGCCTCGGTCTCGCGCGCCCCGGGTCCGTGACGGGTCGGTCAGTCGGGTCCATGGCGGGTCGCGTCGGGTGCCACGGGTGCGGTGGCCGAAGCGCGAACAGCAGGTGGCCCGGCCGTTCCAGAATCCGGAGGCACTGGGGAGAGCTTGCACCGTTGGGGGCATGGTGTGTTTGAAGAAAGTCAGAGGAGTTGGAGGAAGATTGGCAGGTTGGATCTGATGGATGTATGGTGCTGGGTTTGGCGTTTCGATTGCGATGTCAGAAGTTATCATGAGCATTATATAATTGTCACCAAATCGACTAGACTATACTACACTGAGTTACTTCTACTATACTTAGTGGACGTTAGATCGTCATTTAGAGAAACAGTGCTTGGTCTCTCTAGGTCTCTTTAGGTGCCTCTTGTGCGCCATCTCTCAGAAGCGGTGGCACCAGGGTGAATCTGAAAGCGGCTGGGCCCGACGCGCCTCTGTCATGGGCGGCATCACGCAGACCTACGCCCACCTGGCGAGAGTTTGGTCCGAGCAGATTCATGTGCAAGTGATGCAGATCAAAAGGAACCTACTAGCGGTACTAGCGATGGCCTCCAACCTACTTGCGATGGCCTCTAAGCTACTTGGAAAAGAAGGGTATGATTCATGTGATGCATGGGAGAAAGATGGAACAAGTCATGGATGTCCTAGAGAAGGTCCTTTGTAAAGTCTTCCCAGGTAAGGTCGGAGATGGTCGGAGATGGTCCCTTTGTTTGTTTTTTCAGTTGAGGGGTCTATATACTTTTTTTTAGTCTAGGGATGCATTGCTTACACAGGAGATGGACAGGGATGGAATCAGCTGATTTTGACAAGACAAATCCTAGAATGGCCCCAGTAACAAAACTCTGGGCAGGGTACAGTTTCCTTCATCGTTTCCTTCAGTCCATTGGATTTGCTGAATTTTCTACATTCACCGGGATGCCTTCCAAGAACATGAAAAACATGGTTGACCTGGTGTTGCAAAGTAAACTCGATGTAAACTCCTTTTCATCGCCTCATAGTAAAACCATCGTTCTTATAGGGATTTAACCCTGAAAAAACCAATGGTCCGGGCCCGGAATCCAAGTAGAATTCCGGGCTATTTAAATGGATTTACTACGTATACTACCCCACCCCGCTCCGGTTCACAGCTGGGTCCCTTCAAACCGGCCCCAGACTCCATGTCAGGGTCCATGAGCACTTGGGTACCACAGTTCGGCCACTCTGTTCCAGGCGGAACTGCTCAAAAAACGACTGACTCGCCAGGTGCTGGAAGGTTTGCAACCCGCCAGCTGCTACGAATTGGAGGCTGCGGTGGTTTTCGTTCAGCGGTGTTTTCTGTTCGGTTCAGTGGTTGGGAGTTCGGCGTCATGAAATTCACCGGCGAAGCTTGTGACAGGTGTGATGGACCACTGAAATGACCCCAACATACCAGGACCAGACCTGAGAGATGTTTATAAATAGCCTCAAGGTGATTGCGGGGTGTCCCAAAACCACCGGGCGAGCTCGTTCGAGGTCCTGGTATAGATCACCCAAAAGACGTTCGCCCATTGTGTTCATTCACTTCTGGATCTCTTCCGCTTCGCGTCTCAGCGCCTTTGGTTTCGCTTGGAGGTGGTGGCTGAGAATGCCGTCGGGTTGAGTGCGGCAACTCTCTCAGGGCGCGGTCCGTGTGGCTTGGAGGGGGAAGAGTTGGATGGACATCTTTGTGAAGCAACCGTTTTTTGAACTCTCCTTTTAGAGTGGAATCTAATTGGAACGTCAGTTGAAGAATGAATCACATGTCGGGGTGGTGTTTAGTCCCCAAGTGAGTGGATGTTCTGGGCACCCCGACTACCTCCATGGATCGCACCCCGACCTGTGACTGCAGGGTTGAAGAATGATTTGATCGACGTTCTAAGAATGGCATGAATTCATTGTTTCATATTGTTTCTGTCATTCTGCTTGCTCTGCATGTGTCGGATTTCATTTGGAAAAAACATGGAATGAACAGCTCGAGTTTCTCAGGCTGGTTCCTATGAGTTCCAGCTTGGTTTGACCAATACCAGATCTGACCTGCCTGTGCAACATGTTTGCCTTTTCATCCATCATCAGGCAGAAATTATGCATAGACTGGGAAGATCTAGGTATATTTCTACATCCCCTAAGAATCCGGGCCCCGGTTCCCAACACCGTTCGGGTTTGGGAACCGGGCCCGGTTCCCAAAGCAACAACCCCTTGCGAACACTCGCTGGAGAGTCCGGTCCGACCACGATCAGCATGGAGAAGCCGGTACGCTCGGTTACTGTAGGGTCACTCTGAAAAGAGTTCAAGAGATCGACCTGTTCAGCCTTGACAAAACCTGGCAGAGACTCCCTGGTAGTGACTTGAATCCATGCAGGGGGTTGATCCAGAGTCCGAGTCCTGCCCCATTTTCTGCCATTGTGTAATCAAACTGCTCAGTTTGGTGCTCGGTTTGGGGTTTGGGATGGTTTGGGGGTTGAACCAAGTTGAGGAACCAGACACTGACGCTTCAAAGACTTAGTTGTACCCCCGGCGACCACACCTGATCAGCCCAGCTGATGAAGATGACCATCATCTCAGATGATCTCCCTCTTGTCCTTCCGCCGCGTCAGCTCTTCCGCACCGCCAAGACTCTCGTCCTCTCGTCCACGTCTCCACTCCTCGTCTGTCGTCCTCCTCGTCGGTCACCTTCCTCCGCCGCGGCACCGGAACCCGCATCGGCTCGGTGGCGGCAGGGAAGTGAAGACCTTGTCCACGGAACCGGGACCGCCCAGTCAATGCAGAGGATGCCCAGGTTTCCGAACGGGCCCGACCGATCGGTCGACGACGCGGCGGTTGACACCGGGGTTAGCTGGGTCACCCCGTGGGGGGGGAAGTGGGGGGTTTAGTGGAATGAAGACAATGAAGACTGTGTTTTTACAAGATGCAGTGACGAAGAAGATTGAAAACACATGGTGGTGCATGTGTTCTGCCAAGAAATTTCAACCATGCTGAGAGGTGAAGTTTCATCTGCACCAATCAGAAGTGGCCGCAGCTGTTCTGTCTAACCAACTGAGTCCAGCCCCACCAAGTCCTTGTGTGGTCCGACCGTCGGCGCGGACGGGTCGTCCACCAAGTTCGGGGTGCTTTCCTTGGGAATCCTTGGACCTGACCTCTCCGCGACCTCTCAAAGCATCCCGACCCGCCCACCCGACTCATGCGCACCCAGTCCGAACAGCTCTGACCGGTCCAAAGCAATGGGTTCGACCCCTGACCGGACCCCAAAGGATTCAGGTCCGATCCCTCGAAAGGATTCGGGTGGAGTGCGTGGGTAGGATCGTGTTTTCTTTCCGCCTTCGCAGGAGATGCCACGATCAACAGCGTGAAGTTCTCCTGGACGGTGCGACGGAACAAAGAAGATGACATGACGGATGGACGGTGCGACGAAGCAAACAGGTGGTTTTTTGGGTCTAAGATGGATCCCAACGACTTTTCAGGGGAAGAGGACACATAGACGGATGTTGGTTCCAGGAGTCTCTTCACTCCATTGCAATTACATGGCCCAGATGAATCCAGAAATGCCAAGAGCAAAACACAAGTGTTGGCGGATTCGGGCCTAAGACCACATGTTCCAGGCATCCACTATCATCCACTGGTTCTTGGCTCGTTCGTTTACTGCCTTTTTTGCGGGTCGACAGTCGGTTGGACATACATGGATCTACCATGGTTCCAAGCCAAAAGTCGTACCGCCTAGATCTTCCAACCATGCAAAGTCTTTGCCTTTTTCATCCACAAAACGGCCCAAGGTCGGATCCAAGGCCGGCATATATGTTGCATGAAAAGTTGCAAGATCCAGGTAGATCATATAGATCATCTGGCCTCCATCTCCGCACAGGGCTCGGCCGGACGAACACCCGTCTCTTGCTCGGTCAGACAATTCACCCGTTTGGCCATCCGATGGATCGCATGCATGCGGGGGAAACCCCCGATGGATCGCAGACTTGGTGAAAGACCTCCGTATACGATCGCATTTCGATCGCGCGAAGAAAGCCCGGATCTGGACATGTTTCACGGATGGTTTGACCACCGATCGGTCGATTTCTGAGGTCAATGAAGTCCAGCACCAGCCGGTGGTCGGGTGGTTGATGGACCCCCGCTGGTCTTTTCCATCCAATCTTCAGGGCTCCAACCATATCCTCAGAAGGTGGTTATATAAGCCCCTCTGGCACCCACCCCAACCACCTTCTCAGGAGATAGGCCAGGAGCCCCAGGGAAATCACATGCCTTTAAGACATGCCTTTAAGATGAATGACATCATTAAGTATTCCATTTCTAACCGTTTTTGCGCCAAAAACACCACGGTCTTTTGCTTCCGGCCCACCTCCGGATCCGCCACATCGCCACATCGGAATCCGCCACATCGCCTCACTCCGGCCGAGCGGACGTGACGCCGCCGAAGCGAGGCACCGACCTACCACGGAGGTGAGGACATCTTGGGCTACGAGGCCGGGCTTCGGTGGCGAATTTGGCCGGTGCTTCGGTGATGGTCGGTTGATGGTTGATGGTTGGTGATGGTCGTGTTTGGTGTCATCTTTAAACACACGTACTATGTAGACTCTGTTTTTTTTTTTAATCACCACCCTCATTTGAAGTGCAAAATCCTCTTTGTATGGGGGGGGTTATTAATCAAGAGTCTACATGAATGAATCTGTGTGAGTCATCATGTCGATCATGTGCTCCTATAGGGCCGTGTTTCGCATCCGAAAGGAGCGAACTGAGTCATGTGTGATGGTCATTGGTCATCATGTATCATGTCATCTGGCAACTTGATGTGCCATTCCTTGTGATGCCCTCAGTTCCTTCGGTTTTCTACACCCTGTGCTGGAAAACCCAGCCAGCCAGGTGCGGATCGCGTGTCGGATGAGGTGTATTTTCCCCCAAGATCTGAGTGAATCATAGTGAATCCTGCCTGGCATGGGGGAAGGATGTTGTCCAGTTCCTAACAAGCCAAGAATCCCACCCTTCGACTCGCTCGTTCGATCGAGTATGTCCGAAGGTCGGGTCGTCCGATCGATGGTTCGATTCGGCCAGGTGCGATGGATTCCCAATGAGGTCTACCAGCCTGCGTGGCGAGCCTAGACAAACAGGCGCAGGCAGGAAGACAAGAAGACTGGTCTTCTATCTCCCCCTTTTGGATCCTTGCCATGAGAGCTCAATCGATAAGAGCCCTAATAAGAGCACCAGTAAGAGCTTTAAGGAGGCTTTTCTTACAGCGTCGGACCTTTTCCTCGATGGGTTTCGGGTTCGACTGGACGTCTGGCGTGCTTAGCGCGTCGCGCGTCGCGTCCGGATGGGTAGCTGAGGCCCACGGACATCGAAGTCTTGTTGAAGGATTCGCAGCGCTTCATCTTGGGCCCCGACTGCTTCGAGTTCGTGGCGGAGGCCCGGTCGAGCGATCGATGGGTCGACTGGTGGGGTGAGGTGGTCCTGGTGGGTGTCCTTAAAACTTGTGACCCCTCCCCCCCCATAGAGGTGTCTTTGGCCGAAGAGAGGCGTTTTCTTTCAGAGTCTTTGGCATCAAATTGGATGGCTGGAAGAGGAGTTCGCGTTTGGGTTGATCAAAGAAAGGATCGCCATGCGGGCCATACCTGGGGAGAAGGAATCCGAACATCTTTCCACTTCAACACTCTCATCTTCATCCAACTTGCTGAACACATTTCCAGTGGGATTCCATGGGACAGACACATAATATACTTGGACCTTCAATGGGTCTCCAGCCAGGAGGTCCCTTAGTAGTGTAGGGGCTTCCATTGGTGACCCCTTTGAAGTGCTGGTATTATAAGCACTTCTTCACGCCCGATGGGTCTGATGTCTTTCTAGCTCGCTGCGGCACACCTGGCAGCTGTGAACGTCGATAGAGCACATGTCACTGAGAGATCTTGTCGTTGAACTTTTTGGAAGACACCGCCTGCAACCAAACGAGACATCGAACGAGACCGTTCGTGGAGAAGGGCACCAAACGAGATCGCTGAAAGGAGACCTGTGATGCCTCGTGGCCATCTTGAAGCAAATAGAAGGTGTGTTTTCAAATTTGATGGTGGGTTAATCATTCAGTTTTTCTTTTTTTAATCAAATGTTTCTCTTTCAGATTCTGCAGATTCTGTGACTTGGGTTGATCTGAGGTCACGAGAAGATGCTTGATGAATCTAGATTGAGACGTCATGAACAGTCTTCATCATGTCTTCATCCCGTTCCAACAAATACTAGCTACTACTCTATGCGGCTCTATGTGACATCCGCTTTGTAATTCTTGAGCCAGTTCTTTCAATCTATATACCCTCAAAAACTGGGCCGGAGCCAATGGAAAGGCTTTGGTTCAGGTCCGGTCCCCAAAGTAGAGGGTCCAAGGGATTTCATCTGTAGGGACACCCACTGCCCCGAACCATCATCGAACCAAAACACCGGTGGCGTTGGAGTTCAAACCCGCGGGTCGAGGTCTTCACTCGCTCCCACCGGTGTCTCCACCGTTTGGGAGTCCGGACGGTGCTCCGGTGCTCAGGGTCTCCATCCGGGGGACGCCGCGGTGCCCATCGTGCGTGCGTGGACGGATGCCGGGCATGGCGTGCAGAAGCCCAGCGAGAGCGGCGATGGGAAAGGAGGCGACACGACGGGTGGCGACTGGAACGCCTGCGAAGTCGGTACCCAGACGCTACCCTCACATGGAGGAGTCCAGGGTCGAAGCAATGCCTATATAGTCTTGTTCGGGACCGGAAGTAGGGCTGTGAACTCAGGGAGCGTCTGGGTGTTCCGACAATCCATGGGACTGCCCTGCCATCGTTCCATACATTCATGGAGTGTTGGCAGGTGTAATATGGTATGAGAAGTCAGTCCCTCATGTTGAGCTGGGACTGTCAGGGACCTTGCAGAAACCTTGCAGAAGCCCAAAGGTCTTAAGCTTTGACCCATGGCCAGAGGGCATGATTGCTGTGATCTCCCGACATCTCTGGACCATCGGAAGTTCAAACGGTGCGGTTTTTCCGGGACCAGCCCAACAGGTGGAAAGAGACCAATTCCCAGACACGACCTGTCTGGGACTGCCATGATATGATATGCCGATCAGTTGGGTTGGTATTTTGGGGGTCAATTGATCGGCAGTCCTATGGCAGTGCCATGGGTCGTGTCTGGGAATTGCAACATCTTTGGGCCTGGGACTTCCTCTCCTTCCAAGCCAGTCCGGTTCCAAGGGCTGGTCGCGGCTCCCGCTGGATGCAGACATCGAGGCGCCCTTCGGCCGCGCCCGCGAAAGTCTTGGGGCCTGGTTGTTCAGTCAAATTCAAAAGGAGCCCAGCAGAGGTTGAAGAACCCTATAGACTATCCTATAGGTACCCCTGTAGGGTCCTATAAGGTCATTCAACCTCTGTAGGGACGTTTGCCCTAAGGCTGGCAGAATCGGTTCGATTCTGGGATCCGGTGTTCCATCACTTCCTCGTTGCACGGGTCCTGGAATTCTGGATCTGAATTCATGTGGCAGGCCCGTCCGGTCCCTCAAAACCATAGGGATTTGAGACCCCATGACCCCTCCGGAGAATTCGGGTCCAGCGTTTGGGTGACGGACATCATGCTTCAAGTCGGCCCGCTGGTCTCGCGGCCGTCTGTGGCCCTCGTTCGCACCGAAACTTGGCGGCCTGGCAGGACTTGTCTTCTCAGCCGGACAACCCGGCAGAAATGGAGATTGCTCCGATTCTCGAAAGGCATCCCGGGGGTTTTGAGATCCTGGGGTGCTGCAGTTGGGGTTACAAGGGAACCACCAGGATCAGCTCGACTTGTAGCATAGACTTGTGCAGTTTCTGGTTCACAAGCAGCATGGCATGCTGCGGTTTCTGAAGGTGCTTTGCTCCTTCCATCAAATTATGCGGCTGTGTGCTTTGACTCGTTGGCTGTTCAGATGCTGTTCAAGGGCTGCATATATCAGCGTCGCAGACGCCTGAAAACCAATGCGAAGCTCCTCCACCACGCGCGGAGATATATCCGTGGAAGACGACCCCGGGTGACCTCCTTCCATGACGAGACGCCAGGACAGAGGCTGAAGACCACCGGTCTGGAACATAGATTCGGATGAACGGGGCATGCCGCGGCATGCCGCGGCCAGGGTGGAACGGCGCTGGGAGAAAAATGATCAGCCTGAGTTTTCAATAAACTGTGCCCAAAACCAAGTGTTGGAGATTCCTGCTGCTCTTTTCGAAGACGGTGTTTCTTTCTTTCTTGCAACACTTCATGAATCACCTCGCATGATTTGATCAACTTCTGTCCCAAGACGGCTTTGTGCTGAGGTTGTATTCATTGAAGGCTACATGGATATGTCCAGATATGATGGGGCGGCCAATCTTGTGCGCGTCACATGAGAGCGGCACACGACATAGCCAGCACTTGGAGTTCTCGAGTCGCTTTGGCAGTTTGAGTTGAGGGTTACTGCAGCACAAAACACACCGCCTTGAGGTACTTCAAGCTGAAGTCAGATGCTCAACCTGAAGCAACTCTTGTGAATCGCACCGGAATCTCCAGAAGGACACCTCAAGCAAAAGCCTTTTTACATCTTTCTTTAAGAAGCGGATCCCTAGAAAGTGTCCTTTTTCGTCCTTTTGTCCCACACGCCTCAGTGAGCGACGTCCACGTGTCCGGACCTCGTTCGGCCGGGCCGACCCCGGACCTCGGCGGAGGTTGATCCGGGTAGACACCGAAGAGGACCGAGAGGCCGCCCACAAGCGCGAACGAGCGCGTTAGCTTGGGGTCACCAAGCTTTTCATATATGTGGATGGCACAAGCTCTTCATACTCTTTCTATATGAGGCGGTTCATTGATCAGGAATTCAACAAACATCCATGTATGCAGCTGAGTCTCCTACCTGAGGGGGGTTTTATTCATCAGGAATTCTCAGACCATCCATTGTGTTCCCTTTTAGGGCCCCTAGTGCGGCGGAGAAATGGGAGAGGCGCTGGTCGGATGGAGTTCCAAGCTCCCATCAACGGGCGAGGGGATCCAAAGCAGGTTGGGACGGTTGGGATGGGACTTTGTAATTCATGGTTAGCCTACTCTGGCTTTTATTCATGTTTAGCCTATTGTTAGCTTTCTCAGTTTCTTACTGCGTACCTTTATGATCTGTGCAGCATTCCTGAGATGTGTCCTCTCTCTGTCGTGGTTCCATGTGTTCCCATCTCCCGCCGTTTCCGATGGCCAGCGGCAGTTGTGAAGGCCATTCTCGCCAGTGGGAGAGTTCCTCCACCACCTGCCTCGGAAGAAGAACCACAAGAGTTCACGATTGTTCGATGCTGAGCCCAGCGAGAGAAGCGATCCGCGATCCGATGGGTGACCCATTTCAATATACGTACCTGGACCCTCCTAAGTGCACTCACTTAGAGACAAAGAAACACCCGACATGTGATCCCTGGTATTTATGCATGATGCTTTTCTATGCTTTTCTTGGTTTCATGCATCGCTTGAGGAAGGAATAGAATTATCGTGCAGTGGTCAAGTGGTAGAGTACCTTTCCATTCGTGGGTTCTAACTTGATCGGTCCTAAACTTGGGCGACGTGGCTGGAGGGTCTATCGCCCCATGTCGTCTCCACCAACCACGCGCCATCTCCGAGGAATGCCCACCGGATAGGCCAGGTCTCCGGTGTGTTTTCGGGCAACGGCCGGTGTTGGAGAAGGAGAAGGACAACCGGTAAACAGGACAGCAGGTGCTGCACACCGGACCTTTCGTACAGAAACTGGACCAGGTCGCACAACACTGGCACATAAACCCGACTCGACGTTGATGTTTCCTGGTGACCAGTTCGGTGTGTAATAGAAACCACGTGGTCGGGTCGAAACAATTCAATCAGGCCAGGAGGATCTAACATCAATGGATCCTGGAAGAATAGACATTGGTTCCCACAGCACCTACTTGTAGGTCTCTGTCGCTGGCTGCGTATAGGCCCTTTGCTAGATCCAGCAATTATGCAAGCAATCTCACTGTTTGGATCCTGAAACAATGATGTTTGCCAGAAGAAGACTGAAAGAACACATCGTTCCAGCAGTTGCATGGGAGGGGCGCAGTAGCTTTCTGTGAATTGGATTGGAAGGAGGTGACCTCTGTGAAGAGCCCTGACCTATTTTCTCCGAGTTCCAGCACCAGTATATAAATCACCAAGGTGCCAGGAGATGACATGCTTTATCGATCCAGCACCTATAAAGATGACACGGCCATTTGGGGCTCCTCTTGATTGCACTGACAAAAACGGGGGTTTTTGTCGCAACTTCGCTGTTCGTTCGCCGTTCGCCAGGTGCTGGGTCATGGGTGAAACCATTGAAGTTGGACACCTCCACAAGGCCAGGTCCAACCAACTGCTTCGAGATCAGTGGATGGAGTGCCCATGAAGGAGGAAATGCAACAGTAATGACTCTCGAACATAATCAACAAAAAGCTCCTTTGAGTGCGGTGAACATTCTCGTGAATATGCGCCCCCCCTCCAAAAAAAGAAGCCAACAAAACGAGCCGATGTGACCAGGCGGTCCTTTTAAGGACCGGTGTGAACCAATCCCTGGGACGTTTCGGAGGTATCGGAGATCGAGACTCCCATCCCTCCGAAGAAGTCGATATTGCCCAGGAATCATCCATGTCTGTACATGTCATTGCCTGCATTGACCCCTCCAACCACCCCAAGATAGGTATATTACCATTCTCCAGGAGTGTCTGGGTCATGGAAGTGGAAGATGGAGGAAGATGGCCCCCCGAAGCCCATGTTCCATCATTTTCCTCTAGGCACAGGTGGCTTTCCACTTCCATGATTCTTCTCAGGAGTGTATAATTCGATTTTGATGTTGGGGGTGGTGTTAGCACATTTTTGTGGGGGATTGAACGCACTAAAACTCCAGCAGCTGTTTTGGCTTGTCGGACCTTTTTCGGGTTCATGATGGTTCATGGCAAGGGGAACACTACCTACCAGGTACCACCCAGGTCTGGTGGTCTATAGACCCCCGAATCCCATGTGTTAGTCGCTGTTCGTCATCCCAAGAAGCACCAAGCACTGGGTGGTGCTGCATGGTATGGACTAAAGCTGTTGGGGCTCACGGGAATCTCCCCAGTTTAGTACTGCATGCGGATCTTAGATGATTTAGAATGATTTAGAATTAGATGTGTCTATATACGTGCTTTTCCCAAGCACAAGACCAGTCGTTTCCGCCCAAAAGAGCCACCCAAAAAGCCCTTGTCGGACAGAAATTTGGAACCCAAAACTGTGACCATTTCTTAGGGTTTGGATCCTGCTGAGCTGGCCTACGTCGAACAGTGAGCGGTTTGATAGATGAAGACTTCACACCCCCTTTGGCAACCCTGGTATATGTAGTGAACGCCTTTTCTTCGAACCCATCTCTCTCTTTCAACCGTGGCGCATGGATCTGCGCAGAGACGGCGCACCGTGGAGGCCTTGACCCCGGGCACTCCCTACGTCGCCTACGTCCGCGCCACCTCCGTGGTGGGCGACGCCAAGGCCCACCACCCGAGACCGGTCGATGCGGACGGGGAGAGGATATCCAGGACAGAAAAATATACCATGGATATCCATGGATATTTCATATACCTGGACCTTCTTTCGGGGTCTCCAGCTTCTGGAGGTCCCTTAGTAGTGGTGGGCTGGGGCGAAACCAGCCAGGTGACCCCGAGTTCGGAAGGTGCTGGTATATGGATTATCAATAGATATTTAAAAACCTCAAACGGGTGAGATTTGATGCTTGTCCCTCCACCCGACTAGAGTGGAACATCTGGGCTGTTACTAGGTGGGGGGAGAATCCAAATCGAGCCGTGTTATTAAAGATAACAAACAATCTATGTACCAAGAGTTTCAAAGGGGTGCTTAATGAAGGTGAGGCGTGCCCAGAACATCCACTCACTTAGGGACTAAACACCACCCCGACATGTGACCCCTAGTATGTTGTTTTTTTGGGGATGAAGACCTCACAAGCTAAGCGACCTCTGCTCCGCCTGCCCGGCCGCCCAAAATGCCTTCGACGCCACGGTCAGGGCTGGGGCGTGGCCAGTGCTCCGGAGATTGCACCGCCAGACTATCCAAGCCAACCCGTGGGAGGACTCAGGTGTCGACGGTGTCGACCCTACACAGAGTCACGGACGGACGCAGATCGGACGGACGGCGGTCTGAGACTTTTGCACGAAGTCGATCAGGATCGAAGGCCTCCAACTTGTTGTAAATCTGAGGAGGCTGCGCAATATCAAGGATCGGGGTTTCTGATCTTGGAGTCTTGGGGCAGCTTCAACGTCTATCGATTGATTGCCTTTGCCCTGTAGGATTCCATCCACCATTGAATTTAATGGCCTGCATCCTGAACACTCATTGCTTTTACACAACAAAACCAGGTCAACCTTTCTTTTTTATGGTCTTGTAAGGCTATCTAGGGTTTGAATATTTTGAGATATTTTGAGGCAAGCAAACATTTGGTTGTGGAGAAAGACCTTAAAGTGGTGAACATCCCAGGAATGATTTCTCATTTTCAGCCCATTGGCGGACAGACAGTCGTGGCTCTCAGACTCTCTGCAGGGGTCTGAAACCATCTCGGCCAAGAGGCTCGAAAAAGAAGGCTCTTCCACCAAAGGAACTCAACTTATATTGCATGCATATACCTGGATCTGACCTGCCTATGCCAAATTTCTGCCGACCTTGGCTGATTTTATGGATGAAAAGGGAGAAATGTATCACAGTTGGAAGATCCAGGTATATGTATTATAATCGGTATACCTAGATCTTCCAACTATGCCAAATTTTCTGCCGACCTTGGCTGGTTTTACACACTAAAGGGCATAAATTTTTGTATAGTTGGAAGATCGATCGGTATGTCTTACAACAGGGAGACCTCCCAGGCGTGGCGGTCTCCCGACCGTCCCGGACACGTCGGACCTAAGGAGAAACCCACCTCGCCTTGGCAGTGGCCCACGGCATTGGAGGAGCGAAGCGGAGAGGGTCGGTTGTATGGCGGCCGAAGGGGCAAGCTGGTTGTGCAGGTTTTCAGGTGTTGCAGGTGCTTGCCAATCAAGAAAGGAGGATCGAAGTGGAGCATGACCTGGTTGGAAGACGAGTTTCCGGTAGGCAAAGAGGTGGTTTGACACACTTCTGTGTGTCTTTTGTGTTTGTCTTGAACCATGAGACGGTGTTCATCCACGGGAATTAGAGGCCAGGTTAGTGGAGGGCTATGGTGTCCCATTGCTGGGAAGCCACGCGCGGTGGAGTTGGACGGAGCGGGCACCGAGAGAGAGAGAGGGGGTTGGGTTGGCGGAGCTTTGGAGGAGGCGGTTTGGATCTCAAGAACAAGGGTTCAAGGGTATACCATGGTATAACTATAACAAAACGAGAACCAAAAACACAACACTTAACACAACAATTTGGGGACTATGTAAACGATGGGGAAGACCAAGGACATCACCGGTCGCGCGGATGAGTCGGATGAGTCGGTCAAGCAGACGCAGGTGCACTGGACCGCTCCGTGGCTTCGTGGATCGGAGCTGGAAAGCTCGGGGCGCCCGGTGGTTTCTTCCGCCCCGGGGGCGGAAGGACGGAACCGGTGGCATGGGAAGTCAGAAGAAGGTGCAGCTGAAACAGACGATTCTTCTGATCACTGAGGTCCTGTTAGGAATGAAGGATAGGTAGAACTGGGTCAGACCGGACCGTTTGAAACGGGTTTTTGGGAATGGGACTGGCTGAGTGCCCAAGTGAAAGTCCAGCTGATCGAGACGATCTGACGAAAAGCTCAGTTCAGTTCGTCGCTCGGGGAAGCTTGGGTCACTCGTCCAGACAAAGCATTCGTCTTCGTGTTTGCTGGACTCCCAGGGTACAGTGTGATACGTGCTACAATGCTACAAGGGACGTCTATATGGCGAGCTTGGAGCTTTGAGATGGGGGCAACACGACTGATACGCCCGACCCTCTCATCCAAGGGGCAAAAGACCAGACTCAAGACTGAAGCAGGACACTCATTGTATCTTTCTCTAGCATCCCCTTTGGTTCTTGAGCGACAACATGCTGTTGCTGGATGTGTCTCTGAGCAGCAAGGCCCTCAAACAGATTGAACATGAACACTTCGGCTGCTTGACCTCCACCTTCGGGCCCACCCCGAAGCAAACCGCCCGGTGGAAGCACAGCTGAACCGCTGGCTGAACGCACCCGCGGGGCGAGGCTGTGAGTTCGTCTATTCTCTCGACCCCGACTGCCGCGAGTTGACGAAGGTGCCGCAGTTCTCGAGTTGCTTCGACCCGGCCAGATGCTGGAGACGTCGAGCTGCTGCCAGACGGGTGCAGTGGATGTGTAGCCTCGGAAAGGGGAACAAACGCAGTGAAGGTCATGGAATGAAATGCCAGGAGTTTCATGTGACCCGTCACACCCAGTGGATGTTCTGAACACTTCTACGGCTTCCTCCAGTTCCGACCGCGCCATGGAACTGCTACAGTCGCTGAGTCGCTTGAAACACACGGCAGGTGCCGCACGAGGTGGCGCATAAATCTTTCGAGGAGCGCCAGGCCAGGGCGGCGAGGGTCGAAACGGGCAGGTGCTTTTGGTGTTCTTCGGGTTTTTTCTTAAGCTCGGAGCTGAGAAAAAGCTCGGTGTCAGGAGCAAAGACCTGGTGTTTCCCACTTGTTTGGAAGCACCTGGAAACAGCTGTTTGGAGGGAATATATGATATGATCAGGACGAAATAGGAAACACTCTGAGGCAGTCTGGATTTTGCAGGATCTGATATAGGTTCAATCTATAGCTGGCTATAGAGAGCTACTACTTCTTCAAGCTCAGGGGACGTCTGGCACCAGTTTTTAGTTTAAATGTTTGTTGTTCCGAATTCCTCCAGCTTGAGAGGGGTATCTTGGCTGAATTTGTCTCGTAGATGTCCATCAACTTCTACTGAACACTAGGGCCAGGGAAGACATACACTCCATGTATGTGCCTACATTGACCCCTCAAACCACCCCAACTGATCGGTAAATATGCCAGTCCCATGGAATGTATGGGTCATAAACCTGTGGTCCATGTCCTTCCCTTGCGCATCGTTGCTTTTGTGGAACTGCTGTTGCACCAAGCTGGCCCAAGTGTCTTGGTGCTGATGGCAGACACTCCTACATTGACCCCTGAAACCAGCCGAATGCGTGAATGTCGGTATGTAAATCATCATATACCAGCAGTTCCAAAGGAATGGCTTTTAGATGCTTTTAGTCCCATCCAGTGAGTGGATAATGGGCACCCTTATCCTCTAACTGCTGGCACATGGAGTGTTTGCGATGCGCAGCTGCGCAACCCTTCCTGTCTTCGCCTGACCACGCGACAGATCCATGTGGAAGACCTTGAGTATGCCACGACTTACTACTTCAAGTGCTTTGGCCGATGTCTTGTGTTGGCGGCAGTGTGTCTGGATAGTGCACAAGGAAGATCTGATGGAGTTGGGTCTTCTAATTGGTTGCATGACCTGCATGACGATGAACTACGTAGTTCATGACCCCCAAATAGATAGAAGTTCGTACATCCCCACATGGAAACCATTTCTATCTATTTGGGGACCACTACAAATACTGTAAGTCTTTTTCCGAAAAGACTCTGAAATATCTGTGATCGAGGATCAAGGGGCATCTTTTCATTTGGGCTCCTTGTTTTGGCTAGGGACACATTCTGCTTTCTGCTTTCTGGCCCTCTCCGAGAGATCTCCAGGCGTCACTGTCCAGAGCCATTCGCCCAGTCGTTCAGCCCAGTCGTTCAGCCCAGTCGTTCAGCTCCGTCCAACCTTCCGGTCCCTTCCGCAGGCGACTCCGGTCCCTTCCGTCGGTTCGGGTGACGTCACCGAGTGGTTGCACCGACGCAAGTCCCAAACGATTTCGCGCGGAGCGCGGTGTCGGGGTCGGAAGAGCTGAAGCGGAAGCGGAGGCTTTTTGCGAAATGAAACTCGGACATGGAGAAGTGACCTTTTGCTTTCCAAGCACCACCTTTTTGCGGTGGAAGAAACCAAAAAGAAAGGCCCCAGGCCTCGGGCCCTCAGGTTGATGGAGGGAGAAGCTCCCTCTTTCAGGGTCATCTACCAGGACCATCCTGTTTGGGTCACCGGACTACCCAGCCCACTACTTGGAGATGTCCAGCCAGGACAGTCCAGTCCAGGTAGAAATAAAAGTGAGGAAATCCATGCGTGAAAATTCCCACCCAGCTCTTCCCAGCTCCACAAGTTTGAAGCGAAAAGATGGTCGTTCTTCGCTTAGGGTCCGCATCAAGAACGGTGTGGGTTGGTTCGGCGAGCTCAGAGGGATGCCGTGGTGGGAAGCGAGGAGCTGGAGGGAACGCGGAGCCGGGAAGTGTTTTTGAGGGTGCCGTCCGTTCACCGGGGACGTCGACCATGACATAAGTCAATGTCACCGGGGGGGGGGGGTCCTGCTTTAAGGGGTGGGGGATCATCGCATCTCAAAATCCAGGCCTTCCGAAGCTTGTCACATGGGAAAGGGCCGTGGGCTGCATCAATGGTGAGGAATTCTGGAGATATCAGACGTGACGGTAAAGAAGGACAGATCTTGATGACAGCCAAGACCTATACCGAGTTCCGCTTTGTGTTGGAAAAAAACGCCTTCATCGCCCATCCACCATGTCTTCACCGGTCCGGTCTTCACTGGTCCAGTCCATCCGTGGACACCGGAAGAGGTCTCGGCCCTTGCGAGGTCGTTCTGGAGTGAGGTCTCGGAGGGCTTCATGACGGGAGCGTGCAGGTGGGGAGGGAGAGGTCTCCTCGCCACGTGGACCGACTCGATTGGTTTGGGGACCGATGTCTATCTGGTGACCATTGGTTTGGTGACCGAAAATAGAGAGAGCGGCGAATCTGCAACACTTACTGTAGGCAGTAAATAGGGATCACTAGAGGGCTGA
Organism: Durusdinium trenchii; assembly: GCA_963970005.1. Classification (NCBI taxonomy): domain Eukaryota; class Dinophyceae; order Suessiales; family Symbiodiniaceae; genus Durusdinium; species Durusdinium trenchii. The sequence goes on from CAXAMN010010001.1 coordinate 1,283,839, forward strand.
AGGTCCGCAATAGGCAGTAGACCTTCCTTTTTGAAGACCACTTTTTCAGCAGTAGGTGAGGCAGGTCCCTTTTTGGCCAGTGGCGCGAGCGGTGACGTGAAGAAATTGGGACCTTCGAAGAGATATGACCCATTCAGATCCATTCTCAGTTCGCATGGTTTTTCTAGTCATACCCAGACACCCATGGGACTGCCAGGCACTGCCATATTTGCCGATCAGTTGAACTGGTTGAAATGGGGTTCATGTAGGCATATATATATATATATGCCTAGTCACATGGAGTGTTTGGGGATGGGTTTTGGGGATGAGTAGAAGAAGTCTCTGTGGCTTGGCTAGGAAGACTACACCTACACATAGATCTTTCAACTGTGTAAATATGTTTGCCTTTTGCATAGTTGGAAGATAGGTATATCCAAAAGTGGCTTCCTGGCCCACCAGTGATTTAATAGCCTGGCTGGGGTGGGAACACCTCCGATTGGTTGCACTTCTCTTTCAACGAGAATCAGGTTAGGCCCGTTTCGCGGCTTGGCTATCTTCAAGAAGGCTTCTTCCCCAGAGAACTCCACAGTGGCTTCTGACTTGCTGAACCTGTGTTTGGTATGACCAACCGTTCCACCATGTTCCACCTCGGGCTTTCGGGCCAACCAACTCATCCGCACATGGACACCGCGCGGACGAACGCCTGCGAGGCCAGCGCCTCCCAAGCGGCCGATCCTGGAGCATATTGACATGGAGCGCTGGGGCAGGGGTGGAGGGCCTTGAAGCTCACGGGACCGAGGACGGGGGAGGTACCTGACGTAGTACCTGAGGTGGTACATTCCCTATAACCAGGACCCTCCAAGGCTCAAGGGGTGTCTATTTAGGGCGCCCCTTGGCTGTTCTTTGGGGTGTCCAGGACAACCACCCCGACTTATTCAATACTTTCTCAGGTTCGGTACGACTGGCACCGACATCAAACAGTCTCTCCAATCACCGTACCTGAGAAGGTACGACTGGATCCCTAGGGTTTAGAAGCAAAGGTCCTTACAAAGCTTTTTGGAAGGTTCCAAAAGAGCAGCACCGAGTCCAAACTCATCTGAAGTGGGGGGTGGTAAAAGGATAAGTTTCACCGCGCACCAGATCCTGTGTTGGGTTGCAGGGTGAAGCTCTCGGATTTGTTTACTCAATGTAGACATTTTGCTGTTCACCTGGATTCCTTTGGCCTCTATAGCTCAGGTCAGCCCTTAGCTTTTGGACACTTCCCCAGAGAAGCCACCAAGTTTCCTCAGGAGATTCGCGTCCAAAGTGGATCATTTGGTGAACTGTTGCCCCCGCATGAGATCCATGTGTTGCTGGCGAGACGGAGACGGAGTAGGGGAGCCGTTCGGGGCGGCCCCGAAAGACTTCCTGAAAGTCTCAGGAGGGGCAAGTCAGATCGTCCTGGACTTCTATAGGGCATTGGGCATTGTACATTGCCTACAGGCCTACAGGTCCAGTCTGACCCAGGTCCAAACCAGGTACAGTCAGCAGGTCCTTAAAACCTCATTGAGAAGTGCAAATGCAAATGTCAACGTAACATAATCCAGACACTCCATGGGACTGCCATATATGCCGATCAATTGCCCCCCTGGCACCACCTCAACTGATCAGCATATATATGGCAGTCCCATGGGTTTGGGTAAGGTCCAACTCACTCACCTGTATAGGCATTCTTTCTGAAAAAGAAGTGTCCCTGAGAATCCGTGCTCGGGCTCTTAGGGGTATCACCGGTTGCACCATGTCGCGGCCCATGTTTCGTGTGATCGTCCTCCTCCAGGAACAGCTCGTCTTCCGATGGAACCTGCCAGACAGCCATGGTGTGTAGACTCAGCCAAACCTCTTCGGAGTTGTTGGGATTCGCCTGCGAGTCCAATACCTCTTCCAACGAAAGGATGTTGGGTTCGCTTGGACCTCTGATTTGAGAGAAGATCGGTTCATGTTTGGTGGGGCAAACCGTGAGGTTTTCGGGTGCCATGGTCCCAATGAAGCCACATGAAGCCATCATCTGCCAGGTGGGTGTGACATGCGTGTGTAGCACCATATAGGGAGACCATGGGGAGACCTCTGAGTGACCTTCGCCAGCTTCGGAACATGGAGTCCCAGAAGTCCTATAACCCCCTTGGTCCAGGGGGTGCAATCCATTTCGCCTGCGAGATTCCAATGCTCAATCCTCCGGCCGTTTGGATAGCTCCGTCATCCCTGAACTTGATCCGAAACGATCGGCGGGAAGCATGACATGACCTCCGGCCACGAGGCTGTGCGATCGACAAGTACGAGGTCTTCCTGGCGGACCAAGCTCAGGTGGAAAGCTTGGACGAAGGAAGGCATACCAACAGAGGTGGGTCAGATCCCTAGGTTCGAATATCCCATAGGCACCCCGGTGGGTCCTATAAGGGTCACTTAACCTCTCTTGCTAAGTGGAGACACGATGGCTGGAACCTGCTGGACAGGAAGGCCCAAAGCATCAGAAAAGGGGGCCCAGCATCGACTAAAATGGTGAAGAATCATGGTCCTGTGTGAGGCAGTCGCGAAGAGGTTATTGGCAGTGCTGTGTGTGGCAGGGGGAATTTGGCAGTTGTTCGGTGATATTTGGGTCCTTGTCACATGGCAAACTGGAGTTACGACCTGTTTCCACAGGTTCTTGCCACGTTGTCCTTTCTTTTCCTGCAAGAGTTCGAGACTTCTGGGAATTTACTACCATAGGGCTATCAGCTATAGACGGTGGGCTGCTCGGGATGTACGGTGCACTTTCGCTGCTCAGCCTTGTTGAGGATCTTCTGAACCCTTCTCTGGCTGAGGTGCGATATCACACTCTTGGCCACCTGACGATCACCGGTAAAATGTGGTTATAGTGATCCCAAAATAGATAGTGGCTGGCACGGTGTCCAATATATGTTTAGTGGGGAAGAACACTTTTCCATCTATTTGGGGGTCTATTCTATAAAATTTATGCCCTTTTCTTCTCAGGTGGCCAAAGTCCCTCAGCTCATTGAAGATTTGAACCAGTGCGAGACCGATGAGGACAAGAAGCGCCGGCCGGGCGAACCGGAGGGACTCCTCTTTCGAAAGCTTGACACCTGTTGGTGGGGAGCGAAGCAGGAACCGCTATCAAGACAGATGAAACGTAGGGAAGGCACCCCTTTGTCGCGGAGGTCGGACCCCAATCGACCAGGATCACATTGGAGCGGTCGCGGTCGCGCGGACCCCATTGCATTTCGCTGCACACCGCACGTGGACCCGCCGATTCGGCCGATGTGCGAGGAGCAAAAGGAGCTGCTGGATGCCTTGCCCGTGAGGGAATTCCATGGCATCAAGGCCCCGCGCAGCGGGGGCCGGGCACCGTCACCTGCGTGAGAGGTTCTCGGTCTGCGATGGTGGGGCCGCAACCTCGTGTTCTTCGAACAGTTGCGGGAACCATTTTTGCGGTGTGTTTTTCTAGGGCGGCCTTGAGGGTTTTTGTCTTCGGACCTCCGTGAATTTGGGGTGTACACTTGCATGGGTGAACGCGCGCGCGCGCGCGCCAATCCGTCGATGCTGCAGGTGGAGGAGTTCACCGATCCGAAAGAGCCGGTTCGGGAGCCCAGACGATGTTCACCGACAAAGCGATCATATGGGGACCATATGGGGAGACACGACCTGTCTGGGACTGCCAGTTCGGACTGCCAATCAGGCCAGGGGTGGTGCCAGGGGGTCAATTGATCGGCAGTCCTATGGCATATACATGGAGTGTTTGGGCATGGGGATCACTTTAATCTATTTGGGAGCTCCCTTTTTGGCACTTCGTAAGCCGTTGGTCTCGCCAGTTCGCCTGTTTGGGGAGCTCCCCAAACGCGAAAGCGAAGCTTCGCGATTTCGAAGCGAATGGTTGGACCGTGCGGGGTGCTGGACGAAGACAGCCGTTTGATGTAAGATGAGTGGGACACTGATCCGAAGACAGACCCCAACAAGTATTGGGATCCAACCATCAGGCGCTTTTTTTGACGTAGTGAAGATCTATATATGGAACTATGGAACAATCCCAACATGTTCTCAGGGTTCTTGTTGGTCGATCTACCAGAATCTACCAGGTCTTCAAGATCCACTTGAACAGCAAGGCATACAACCCAGAGGCGACCCTTGACCTGAACCAACTGCTACATGTTGCTGAAGTTTGGCCCTGGGACCCTTTCCGGGTCCAAACCGCGACCGCGAAATGAGTTGGGTCCAAACTTTGAGCGGGAAAGATCCTTTTCGAACAGCGTCGACTTGAACACCGCTCGGGATTCGACGGTCACCACACACATGTGGCGGTTTGATGTAATTAGACACCCGAACACAGACTGTCTGTGGTGCCACCAAACCTCCAAGTGATCCTGCTTGTGCATCTCTTTTTCCGGCCACTGAGGATCATATCTTTGAAGGGCTCCTGGGTGGCTTGCCCTATGCCGTGGCAGTCAGGGCACACAATGTAGAGGCCCTCTGTCGTGGGGTCTGGGAGATTGGTCGATGAGCGACGTAGACTTCAGTGGTCAATATACTCCTCAAGGGAGTCCTGTGAAGATCCAACTGTTGATACAATATACTCCTCAAGAGTTGTAAACCCTATAGGATTCAGTCGTACCGAACCTCAGGTACGGTGATTGAAATCGACACATATCTATCGCTTGAAGAGTCCGGTCGTAGCGCAGAACCTGAGGAGGAGAAGGTACGACTGGATGGATCCCAAAGAAAGTTGGTTGATGAGCGACATGGATGTGAAGATCGTCTTGTCCATGAAGCTCTCTCCGGCGCAGTCTGAGACATGTGTGACAGTCGACGTTGTGTGCTTCGGTTTTCACGTGTTGAAACCACGTGTTTCGGTTTCACGTTCTACTTCCAAACGTTGGGGCCACCATTTGGAGAGAAGAACCTCAGAGGCCACCCACCCACCCGTTCGGCCCACTAAGGAAACCCCCGGCACCCGGCTCTCCGGCTCGTCTCGTCTCGTCCAGGGCTGGAGTGATTGGTCGGAGCCCTTGGACGACATCGTCTCTCCGTTCGGGCGACCTCAGACGGGGGGCGAGTTCGAGTTCGCACGTTCACCGCACGAGTTCGTGGCGAAACACCGATCTGGGAAATGCAGGTGGTCTGCTGAACAACCATCGTACCCTCGTCCGAACCCACCGCAAAACCACGCCAAATCGGCTCCAGAATTCGCCGGAAGTGACTTGGAATGGATGAAACCATCTGAAGCCCCCTTGGTGGCCGGAGTCTGAACCATCTCAACGCCCGGCATGGGGACCCCCCGGCCCCACTCACTCGGTCGGTGGGCCCGTTGCTCGGGCTCCGGTCCGTTTTGCGAGGTCGGCGGCTCCGGAGGAACCCCCGGCGCCGTGGATGCTGGAGGCGGGAGGTGACGAATGACATGGCACCTGACATCTCGATGTTCGATGGGGGGTGATGTTTGGGGGTGGTATTGAATTTTGGGGGGGGTCGTGAAAAAGACCTGGAGGTCCAGCTTGCGCAAGGTTCAGATGGTTAGGTTAAATACACACCGTACCACAGCTCGGCATGGTTAGGGTTCGGCAGTGGGTTCGGCATCTTTGGCGTACAGTATTTGGAAGACTGCCAGTGCATCCCAAACTGACCAAAAAGGTTAGACTCTCATAAATTTATGCCGAACTTGGCTGGTTCTATAGATGAAAAGGCAGACATTTTGCATAGAGTTGGAAGATCTATAATCCAAGAGTCGGCATGTTGTTTTATGTTCTTTTTCTCAAAGCCAAAGAGTTTGCTTTCCTGTGTCCCTCCCTGCACGTCGGGCCTGCTCGAGGCGACGAAAGACTCCTTGCACGTCGGCTTCTCCTTGCCGTCGGGCGCTTAAGCATGCTCAGGAAACGCAAGCAGCACCGAACGCACGCCATGTCGATGAGAGAAGCAGACGAGACGAGACCGGTTCCAACAGGTCTCCGAAATGGAGGGTTGGGAAGGGCCCTAACTAACAGGTTTCAATTGGTGACCTGTTGGCCGTCGGTGCTGGTCATTGTATGGAAGTCCAGTGCGACGATCTTCTCACCACCGAAGCTTTCACTCTTTCTGAGTCTGAAGAAACCGAGCTCCTGTGTCCGACTGGGACTCCCTGGGACTCTTCAGGGGCGAACGACCCGTATTCGTGACCGGCTGACCGGTGGTTCGACCGTTAGACCCCCCAAACTCACCCAACCCTGGTAGGCCCATCTTGGAAAAAGGGGGCCGAACGGAGCCCCTGTCTGGGGGAGAATGAGCCATGCATGGAGTCTGTGCGATTGGATGTTGGAATCTTCTAAGGTATGACAATGGCGACCGCATCACACAAGCAGAGGCGCGTGCGACGGCACGTGTCGTCTTGGGCAATGGAGACGGCTGGTTTGGACGGATTGGAACTGGACGCATGTGCTGCATGTTCTGAAGTGGTGGTTTCAGAGATGCTGATGCTTCAACCATTTACTTGGGACATTGAACCCACTGACTCATAAGTTTTTGTTTTCTTTGCTTATTTCGTTGTTTTCGACCACGTAGATTGGTACCTCACATCCCTGGTCCCGCTGAACTGGCACCAGTCGGGGCGCGGCCAAGTCCCTCCCAGCAGAATTCTACGGAACACGTTGTTGGGTGGGAGATGGTGCTATGATCAGGATCATTCCATTCTCGGATGGTTAGCTTAGATGAGTTTTGCATCATCTTCCCTAGCCTTCCAAGACCATGAACAATGGTGGACTTGGTTTTGTTAAATAATGGTTGTTCGCCAAAGACCATATATTACACCAGTTTTGGATGGACGGCTAGGGGGGTCTTCACATACGCTTATAGGATTGATGGATTGATATGGACTTACCAGCTCCGTAGTATATAGAGTCCAAGAAGGAGCTCCTGGACCCTACCTATGGGGTTTGCATCATCTTGAACCGTGACGGTCAGACCGAAATGACCGATGCCGATGACTCTTTGTCCTTTTGCATATGTGAGGGCGATTCGCCCGTGACTCGGTTTGCATGCAATATACATTGGCATGGCTACCCGTGCTGCTCGACAGAACTCTGACCCCATCGAGGCAGAATTTACCAAACATAGCCATGAGAGACTATGACCTAGCTCTGACGCATTTAACCTGATCTCATTTAACATGGAAGTGAACGGTCTGGGCCTGACCGGGGAAGACGAGAAGCTCCTGGCCCACAAAGAGTGGAAGCTCCACTTCCATGCGATATGTTCATCGGAGTATAATATCTCCTGGATATATGTTTTTCCTCAAGATCATGTAGACCCAGATTTTACTCCATAAATCCCACTCGAGCGCACCAGAAGTGTTCGAATTGAATGAGCTTACGCTTACCCATGAGCTTAGCCAGAAGTTCCATTGATTGATTGAAGGTCACCTGGGACTCACGATCCATCACCAAACCATAGGCTACTATCCAGGGGTGGAAAACCTGGATCTTCCAACTCTATACAACAGACCTAGTCTGCCGACCGAACGGACCGAACGGACCGTTCGTATAGAAGGACCGATCGCAGCAGAACGGATCCGATCCGACACGATCCGATCCGATCCGTCGAGCGCCCACCGGACTGGACCGGGTCCCGACGAACGCGCGGAGGCGGTACGTTCCTACCATTCCTTCATTCATAAGTAAAGGAAGTTCCTTTTCGGATCACCTAAAGACCGTTTTAAAAATAGGCTTGGACTCCCAGGGGTATTGTTTTAAACAATTACGATGAACAATCGGCTCCGTTCCGTCGAGCTCCAGGTGGCCTGGTTTCGTCTCTCGGGTCCGATGGAACGACATGTGGCCCTGGGCGGCAAGGCGCGGCGCGAGCAGGGCAACGAGGAGAAGAAACACGTCGTTGTTCAAGGGCGTCCGCAGTTCGGGAGAATCGTCCTATTGGTGGAAGCGGATTTGGGTGACCCACACGATAAGTACTATATAAGACTATATAGCTGAGTAAGTGAAAAAGCGTTCGGAGCCAGATGGCTTCGTCTCCCAACTCTATTCAGGGTATGGATATCAGTTGGCCAAAACGACTGAAGTGACAGCGATTCTTCTTTGAAGAGTCGGCTCCCAGACTCCCCAAACTCCATGATGCACGGACGAACGAACGCCGTGTGGAACGCGGTGGCCGATGGCTGTGACCGGTGCCGGTCACGCTGCGCAGGTCACGGTGCCGGTCTCTGCGCAGAGTAAAGAGGCGCGAGATGGCCCGGTGGCGTGTGGAGAGCCGGAGCCAGGTGAGTCCAGGTGAGCAATCGACTGTGTCAGGTTGATGTGGGGATGATGGGGTGGATGATGGGGTGCACTGAGTGGTGAACGCATGGTTTAGCTCAATTCGGTGACTTTGGGTGAGTGGTTTAGCAGCGGTGTAATGTTTGAAGTGTATGATGGAGGATGATTTGATGTCAAGTGTTGGAGGGTCCCACAATCACTTAGCTGACAGCAAGTTTTCTTGCGAACAGCTGGTCATTTGACCATGGCTTGACATGTGGATGCCAAGAACTGGAACAAGACTTAGGACTCCAGACTAATTACCCATCACTGCTGCCGGTTGGGTTCAGCCGCTGAGCCTGATGAGGGACATTCTGAAGTTGGAGTGTCCCCAGCAATGCTGTTTCTCACCAACCTGCCTTCTGCGTAAAACAGATTTTAACAACAGCATATGCAGGGACAGTTGGATAGGCTCTTGATCCACCACATTGCCAAGTGATCGGGACATTCTTGTTCCCTTTGTAACCTGGAAACCCGGTCCCAAGCAGACATTGATGGATGTTTCCACAGTCACAACCACACGTTGCTATGTCAAGGATCTCACTTGCAGCGCCCTGTGCATGTGGAACAACCAGAACTGTTTCTGGTTGGGACAGCGTTTTGTGCTTTGGAAGAAACCCATGCCATAGTCCATAGCCCACTATAACCTGCCCTAAGAATCCGGACCCTCAAACACATAGGGTTTGGGAACCGGGTCCAGACCCCTGCGTTTCGGTGGAGAAGGTCCGACCCCCTGCCATGGAGAGCCCGAGCTCGGATTCTTAGGGTGCAAAAAGAGTCGCTGCTCCGCCAGGACGAGGAGGGTGGTGTCACCGTCGATGTGCCGGACACGGTGGAGCGAGCGCTCCCCGAGGAGTACGGAGGAAGTTGGGAGGCAGAGTACGTACGGAAATTGGATCGGTGTGGGCCGGCATGAACAGAGGAACGGGAAGGATTCAACCAGCTACCTCCTTGTCGAAGATGGGGCCTACCGGGGTGGGTGAGTGAGTGCCAGGGGGGTATTTGTGCCCACCGGTCACCTGAGGATATGGGTCGTTCGGAGCCCGTAAACGGGCAAATGATTTGGTCACAACTTGGTTCTCAAGCAGGCATACAAAAAAAGGCATAGCACGGCATAGCTTCGGAGCTTTGGTGAGTCTGTGTTGAGATGAGGGCTGGGCTGGGGACAAGGTGGGGCAAGTCTGTTTTGGGGTTTAAGGGCGCTGCTGCTGCTGCAGATTCTTTCCGGCATCGGATCGCGGTCTTGGGACGGGACGACCCATCGCACAGGTAGAGGTGAAGCGACCTTATGGGGACCCGTCACCTGGGGTACCTATATGGGATAGTCTATAGTAGGGTTCTGACCCACCTCTGTTGGGACTTTTGAGCATTCATCTTTGCACAGAAACGAGAAGAGATATGAGAAGAGGGACGCAGACACTGCAAAAGACCACCAGGAAGAGCAAGACCACCGACCCGATCCCATTCATTGGGTCTCAATCTCGCTCACACATCTCCTTCGCCAGGCAACCTTGACTGGGCTAGCACCTGGCACGGAGTACGAGGTTCAGGCGGTGGAGACGAGGAGATCCAGATCTGGATCCGCCAGCGGATCCTGCAGTGGGGTGACAACATCAAACATCGTAAAACCAAAGACAAGGGGTGACGGAATGAGCCCGACCAGGATTAAACGGAATGAGCCTTGCGAGCGAGCTCATTGCATGTCTGCCACATGGCATCATTTTGACACATCACATTCTGAAACCACCACCCCAGTCATCTTCTCAACCACCCAAGTCATCTTCCTACAAAGTCCTCAATGGGTCCCGACTCCCGACCTTCTACGGTCCATGAGCTTCTCCAAATGCGAGCGATTGTTGCAGGTGAGCTGCATCAATAGCCATGGCAATGGGCTCACCTGGCGCCAGCTTGCAGGAGGTTTTGTGCATCAAGTCCTGGCCTTGTCACCTTAATACTTACCTTGAATTCTTGTTGTGTGTTTCGGTGAACTGGGCCCCGGCTGGGCTCCTGGTGGCTGGGTGCCCTCTTTTGCGTGAGCGGTGCCTGGCGCCAGGTCCTATTCCATCGGCATGATCATGGTGTGTGGAGCTGGCATTCCAGATGTACCTGGCAGGCCGCCCCCGGCCGCCCCCGGGGCGGGTGAGTGCCACGGGGGTGTTGGGGCCACCGAACCTGGAGATATATGGTTGGAGCCCGGCAATGGGCAGGGACCCATCCGATGGTACCTCCTCGAATTCGAAGCACCATTGATTGAATGGGTTTCACCCGAGATCCATTGTTGTACTTAAGGATTTAGACATTTTTAGACTACCCACGACCACATGAAATCTTTCTTTTACTGGGTCAAACTGAAGCCAGGGACCTCCTTTGCACCTGCAAAAAACACATACTCGAAACATCGGGCCGTGTTGTTCAGCGGAACATGCCCAAGCATCTGAAGCGACGTCAGAAGTTCCGGGACTGGGACGAAGTACCCCACCTGGGAGTCATGCATCCACCAGCATAGACCGCAACATGTTTGCTTTTTCATCTATAAAATGCCCAAGTTCGGCAGAGAGTAAGGCAGAGATGTTAATAGTTGGAAGATCCAGGTCCATACCCTAAAAATCCACTGCCACCCTCTGAGAAGGTGATCGGAAACACTGTTCTGTAGGTTTGGAGGGTCCAGTCGTACCGAACCTGAGAAGGTACGACTGGATCCCTAGGGATACATTTAACATCATTTAACCCCATGCATGACCCACGTATGAACTATTTCCAGTCCGGATGCTCCTGGCTTTCACCTGGCACTGGCGCCATCAGAACTCACGCGTGCGCGCCGCGCGTCTGCAGACGCGCGCGTCTGCACGCACACACGCGCGCGGCACACGCAGGATTCGCCATGCGGTGCCCCAAGCGGACACCGATTCTGGCCTGGATGCACCCACCTTCCAGCGAATGCTCGGGTCGCCCCAGATCGAGCGCGTGGACGGGCGCGGTGCGCAGGATTTGGCCGTGGAAGCGAACGAAGGAAGCCCCTTCAAGTCTTAAAGTAGGCCCGAAATCATGGCCGTGGGTGTGCTGCAGGGCTTTATAGATGTTGTTTCATCACGCTCCACCAACCTTCACGTGGTGTGAACACCCGCTAGTTGCAAGGGTCGGTGCAACACCACTGTGAAGGTTATGGAGAACCAAGCCATGAAGTTCTGAAAGGATGGGTGATTTGACCACTTCGAACGACGCTGAGGATCAGCGATATGTCTCAGGGAGACCTTTCTGCGCTGCCCTCCTGTTTGAGTCGTTGTTGGTGTGTTAGAAAGGTTTCCTCATAGCGTTTGTTGCATTTTTTTGCAGCTACGCTAGAAGAAGAAGAAGAAGAAGAATAAACATAATATCATCAAGAAGAAGAAGAAGAAGAAGAGGAAGGGGAAGAAGATCAAGAAGAAGAAGAAGAAGAGGAAGAAGATCAAGAAGAAGAAGAAGAAGAAGAAGAAGAAGAGGAAGAAGAAGAAGAAAAGGAATAATAATAAGAAGAGGAATATCAATAGGGAAGAAGATCAAGAGGAAGAAGAAGATGATGAAGATGACTATGAAGATATTGATGACTCCTTCAAATGATATTAAGGTTTTCTTTAATTCTATTTAATTTTGCTGTTTCTTGGCACCAGGCTTTCGATGCATCTTCTCTTCTTAAGATCGAACTTCGCGGTGTTCCAACACATCCGCCAGGATCCGGACACGCCTCCGACACCGCGCAGCAGCATGGATGATGCCAGTGAGGATGGAGGTCATGCACAGCTCGAGGAGGCCGTCGACGCCGTGGTTCCTCCGCGCGAAGCAATCGCAGTGAAGGGAGCGGGTTCTGGGTTCTTCCATGCAAAACGATGAAGAGCGAGTACGTCACCCGAACACTCCGAGTTCTTCGGGCTCTTAAGAACTCTTTCCATCAACACCAATTGGTTCGCCAACACTTCCATGGCTCCCTGCCGTGGTTCGGGCGAAACGAAAAGGGCACCGCCAAGTGGGCACCGCGTCTGCCCAGGGGGCCCTGGAGCTTCCGAGTGCCTCGGCGGTGCAAGCAGGCGCCGTCTTCTTCAAGAGGACCGACCAACGCCGCTTCCGACTGCGCGGCGGCGACGGTGCCTGCGGAGCATGGCTTGACTGGGGGCGACTGGGACGACTCGGGCGACTGGGACGAGACGGTTTGAGTGAGTGGCAACTGGTCCCGTGAAACGGTTCAGGTGACTTGCGGACCGGGCTGGGCAGGTTTTTGCGCGTTCGAGAACGCTTGGACTGGGAGGGTCTCTGAGTCCAAATGGTGGGGGTTGGAGTTTGGAATCAGGTTAAGAAGGAGACCTTAGACCTTCTGACCTACTGTACTTACTCAATCTTACTCATATTCAAACGTACAAACATGTCGACACTTCACTGGCCTTGCGCTATGCTGACAAGACATGGCAAGACTTTCTCGTGAAGGTCTGATGTCGAAGTCGCCACGTGCCATGTTTTTGTCCGGACAGGTTCTATAGTGGTCCTCAAATAGATAGAAACGGTTTCCAGTACATTCTAAGTGTGGATCTTCTTTTCTATCTATTCGAGGGTCTTAAAAGGTGTTTCAGGGCTTCTCCAGGGCCTAATTAGGGGGATGATCTCACACTATGGGTGATACAACATGATACTACCACGCCAGGCAGTGATGAGGGACGTGTCTGACTTGTACGATCGACACACTGGTCGACCATGTACACCTGAACCCCACGTGCAAAGACCACCATGATACAACATGATACAGCCCCTAGGGCACCTGGGCGGAGCCCTTTCATCCGAAAGCTATTCGTAAGCCAAAGTCAACCCATGCAAAACCTCACCTCTTGCTCGATGACCCGACGCATGAGTCCCCTTAACTTAAGACGAGCCCGTGGCCACATTTGTGGGACCATATGATCACCAATCAGTTGATTTCCCCATGATTCACCCATAGGCTTAAAAGAATCTGAAAGCGGAACTTCTCAACAGGAGTTCCAAAGGGGTTTAGGGTTTGGTCCCCAACTAAGTGGAGATTGGGTACCCCTATCTAGTTCCTATCATCCAGTTCCAGCATCCCAACATGGAACTACTGGCATATGAATGTGGGTGTGTATTAAAATAGGGAGACCTTCCAAAGACCCTCTGGAAGAAAGAACATAGACTAAAACCCATCAGTTGGGAGGCCCCCCTATCAAAATACAAGCCCATGTATGGAAGGTCCTGGCCATCATTTCCAGACAGATGTTGCGGAGCGTTGTGTCTTTTTCTGTGAGGACCATGCGCATGTCGGCACCAGACGAGGCGACGTCGTTCTTTTTCTGGTTGAAATAGCGAAGAAATAGATGCTTGGGCAAGGATCATGTGGCCTTTGCTCCAAATCTGTGGGTCACAAGAGCGTGAGCCGAGTAGCAATCCGCCGAGCTTCTTTCAGATCGGCAACGTTCAGTATCATGGTGCCTGATCAGGTCAAGCTCTGTTTAAAGCCTGGCAGTGGAAGACTATTTTACATATGGTGTTTACAACCTGACCCGAGTCAAGGAATGTTCTTTTCTTCAGTTGGTCAAAGATGGTCAAAGTATAGTCGAACTGGACTTCTAGGGCATAGGGGGTTTGATCGTTTTGATCCATGCACACTCAAATGTGGGTCAACTTGTGGATCTTGATGGTAACTATGGTACCTTGATGGTAACCCAAAGACCACTCACAAGACTCTTGTTCTTTGACACCTGGGCAACTAAGCCAAGCTGGTCTGACCAAACCGATCCTCTCCGGGAAGAAAACGATCCTTTCCATCTCCTCAGTCCTCCGCAGCCAGGTGGTGAACATGGGTGCGAAGAAGCCACGCCAACGCCGCTGGAGATTCTTGGTGCGCCGTTTTTTTGCCGTTTTTTTTACGCCGTTTCTTGGACGCTCTTTCTTGGACGCCGTTTTTTACGGATTGAAGATGAAGGATTGTCGCAACCAACGAAAATGCCCCAAACGATGGAGCAGCCTATTTACTCACTGCCTTTGCATGAATCCCTATGGATTCCACACAACCTCTGAGAATGTGATTGGAGACAAGGCTGATGTAAGGTTTGGATTGTAGGGTCGTACTGACAGTCGTACCTTCTGAGAAGGTATGTGGTTCCCTACAATTAATTAGGCTTTTAGAAGATTGCAGACTTTCCTCAGAAGTTTTTTGCCACAATTGGCACAATCGTTTCTTTTAAGAGTCTTTCTTTGGAACAGTCTTCCTAGCATTTCTTGGGGCGAAACAAAGCCCAGGCTTTCTTTGTTTCCCCTCATCCCACGAAACTTCCGGCTCAGGGTGCTGGCTTTGCGAAAGTGCAGCCATCTGAGGAAAGCTGAGGAGTGGTGTTTCACCGTCTCTTTTCGTTTTTTGCCGTTTGCCAAACAATGGATGCTGATCTGTGCATGGGTTATGGCATGGCTATGGCTATGGCTCAGAGGCTCTCTCAGGGGTTTGAGATAGGTTTGGATGGTACCCCATGTTTTGAGCCAGACCCATATGATGCGCTCGGAGGTCGGAGGCTCGGAGGTACGTGGTACGACATAGAGTCACAAGGCTGAAGGCTACCGTGTTCTACTTTCTCTTGCTCGCTACGAATTGGGTGACCCACCAGTTAACTGACTCGGCTCTTCTGCTCTTCTTGCTTGGCAGACTTGTAGGGAGGTTCAATGAATCTTTGTGTGAAGATCACACAGCATGGCAGCTGCATGGCAGCTGGTTAACGCGCTTTCGCGCTCGGGCCGCAATCGATCTCCTCCGCTCTGAGCCGCAGAGCCACAGGGATCCGATCACCGAGCAAGATCTCAGAAAAAAACCATACTCTTGAAAGGGGTCAGTGGGGGCGCGGGGGTCTTCGATTGGGGGGCAGGTTTCTTTGGAAGGTCGGGCAGTCAGCCGTCACCAGCCTGGCGCGAACGACCAGCCGCCGAACGACACGTCGCGAGTGAACGACCGGTCGCCGGTCCGTGGGCCGATCCGGTGCACGACTCTCGAGTCGCGGACCCACTTTACACGCGAATTCCGAATTGCTTTATAAGGGACACTCTTTACGGAAACCCGTCTTCTCACACCCCCCCCCCACGCCCACATGGCCTTTGCGAGTAGCAGTCGTTCACGTTCCAAAACCCAATGGCTGTTGATCATTGACCGAAGAAGACGATCCATCGATCGATGTGAAGCATGGAGGAGATCAATGAACAAAGAGCTAAGCAGCTAAGTAATTAGTTTGGAAGAGTTTGGATTGTTTAGCAGCTCATATTCAACACAAAAGTCTTTGGCATGTGATTGTGAAGAGACACGATACAGCAAGTCTGGACTCACTCCATTGTCACTAATTGGTAATCCATGCACTCTGTGCTAAAGATGCCTGAATACAATCTAACTTTAATGATTCATGTGGATGTTCCAGATCTGGCCACCCTCTGAGAAGACCAAACCGGACCGAACCGGGTCTAGCCTGACTACCGCATGTGTAGTGGCCGGAACCGGTGCCATGAGACCAGCATGGCAACCCGATCGACATTTGTCCAATCCTTTGCGAGCAGCTGCAAACTCAGCATTCCTTCGGGACGTCGCCGGGGCTTCGGAGCTTTTGAGTGAAGACACAACGCCCGGACAGAGAAGCGAGGCGAGAAAGGCTTCCTGCCTGACACTCCCAACAATCGATCCGGAAAGGTGCAGATTCTCAGAGAATTCTCAGTTGATCCATCCAAAGGTGTCCCCCGGACTCAATGGAGAAGTCACAGCAGCCCAACAACCAGGTACCAGTGACATGTGGTCATGGTTCGCACTGGGTCACCCTGCATGGTATTGGAACATGAACATGAACCGACGACCTGATGTGGTCCACCCACCAGGGAGATCACTCGACTTCGTTCTCCGGGCGCGTTATGACTGACCCACAGGCATGGGAGGTGATCCTCGTGCCACGGCGAGGTCTTGACTGCCTTCACCTGCCACCAGTGTGGCCGCTTTGACACCACCGGCGCTGGACCTCAAGGCGCCGCTTGCTCGCGAAAAAGCGGCGAAGACCACGCCGCAGTCGATCCCGTGAAGCCGCGCGTGTGAGGCCAGCCAGAACGACCTCATTTTTGTCGAGTTTGTCGGGAGGTGGAGCTGTTTCGTTGCGTTTTTCAGACGTTGTGTTGAACAGGATGATCCTCAGCGTGGAAGCCAGATTTGTCAAGATTTCACTCCAGACAAGTATATACACTACTATATATAAGTTAAGTGTATGTCAATTTTTCTGCATTGCATGTCATATCTTCGCCAAAAAGGGTGGACTTCTTCAGAACTCGGACATCCACTAACCAGCTTGTCTTGTCCGAACCAGACGGCTCCGTTCTCCCCGGACTCCTTCCCTCTTCGTCCGGGCCGCTGGACCGCCCAGACCGGTCACCAGGAGAAGGTCGCGGGACGCCTCGCGAAGCGCGTGGGACGCCTCGGTGGAAACGTCTCTGCCGCTCCATCGGAGCTGCAACAGGAAGTCATGTCAACAAGGAAACGTGTATCACTCAGCTTGTTGAACAGAAAGGCCCTGCAACTGAAGCATCCTCCTTCACCTAGTGTCTGGCCAGGATAGACCCAAGATAGCCATCCGTCTTCTTGTCAGTCGCGATGGCTACGTCGCAGCTCTTGGCCGACGGTCCACCATCCCTCGGTCCATCGGTCCACGCGGAAAAAGACCAAAGGACCGGTACCAGGGAGAGTGGGATCTGGGGTTTGGATCCCCCACGGCGGCGGCGGTGGTGGACCAGGAAGCACGGACCATGACTGGCTTTTTGGAGGATTCCTCCACATTCCACCATGTGTTGACGAAAACCTGTCAGCAAATGTTCAGTAGGCGTGCTACACACATGCACGTTCGTTGGAACTCTGTTTGATTGATGATGTAAAAGGATGCATAGAGAGGGTCATGATGTTAGGAAGAAGATACCAACATGAACATATACCAACAATGTATCAAATATACCAGAAGAATCCAGAAGATGCATATTTTACTATAAAAGATGCATTTATATATTGCACATTAT
>CAXAMN010010001.1:1316165-1461529 GCA_963970005.1 Durusdinium trenchii
AATATAGATCTTCCAACGCCAAATGGTTGCCCTTTTCATCAAACCAGCCCAGTTTTCGGCATAGATGTTGCATAGCTGGAAGATCGGTATGAATGGCCTTGGTTCGGTGTTGCTTTCTTGGAATGCTTCGGGAGACGCGGATGAAGTCATCCCTTCTTTCAGAGTCGGGATGGCCATGTCATTGGGGTGTCCAGTGTCATTGTGAAGTTGAAGTCTCCACCCATTTCTGCGGATGTATGAGGGACCATGCTGGATGGATGACCTGAACATTAGGTGCGTGTTTGTTGTTTCGTGTTCGACCTGCTTCACGACTTGCGGCAGATGGTTCGTCCAAAATGACCATGTTCAAAGACATCTTCATGTCAAGATGTCACCAGAGTCTGATGTTTTCTCTGCCTCTTTTCGGAGTCTGACCGGGCCTTCATGCCAACATGTTCACGGGGGGTGGGGCCTTTCACCCCCCCAAGCCCTCGAACCTCCGGCCCACGGTCTCCCGACGGACACGGACCACCACGGAAGCGTGGCTGAAGCGACGCTTCGGGCGCGTGGCGTCGGTGCCGAAGAGGTTTCTGAACCTGACCCACATTGGCATGTTCAAGCATGGTCCGCAACCTGAGGGCATCGGAAGACTGTCGGTGTGGACGGTGTGGGTGGGTGTCTGGCCTGACACCGGTGTCGGCCTGACACGGCCGGGACACTGGGTGTCAAAAAACCATCCGAAGGGCAAGACATTTCACTTGACATCCGCCCAAAGTTTGGGAACAGTTCTTGGTGTTGGATCAGGTGATTCTTGATGTTCCCGAACTGGGCAAAGCCTCTGGCGTGGGGAACAACGTTTGTTTTATATTTTATCCGGCTTCCGAAACCAACAAATAAAAGCTATTCATGACTTGAAGACGAGAACTAACATGAACCCCGAACACCACTGGCGCAGCTAGTGGAAAACAGTCAGATTCAGGATGCCATGCTACCCGGGTCCATGTCGATGATGTCGGTTTTCGGGAGTGTCTATATTTTTCAATCCCCCAGCAGTGTTGTGTTAAGTGTTGCATCTCCAGAGGGAGGTGTTGTGAATCAACAGTCAACATCAAGCTGTTGAAGCTGACGATGACAAGCTGTGATGACGACTCACCGATGTTGGGTGCATTTCGAGGGATGGCCTCTGCCTTTGTTTGACAGTCAACATGGCGCAGACTTTCGCAGACATGGCCTGGTCCAGTTGCGTATTCACGGTCTGACGGATGATGGACGAGGATGGATATGTTCGTTGTATAATTGGACAGAGCTCATGTTTACATATTTTTACCCGGGTTTGGGCCTGCAGTTCGAGGTCTCCCGAGCAAAAGTATTTGCCGGAAGCCCAGTGAGAAGGCCAAAGATGGAACAGCAACGCTTAGGGTGATGAAGTTTGGCAAACTGTTTCCTGACCTTCACACCTTGTGGGAACTGCCATCCGAGCAGTTGTTGTGTGAACAGGAGCAGTTCTGTGTCCAAAGCAGCTGTGTTTTAAACATTTATGTTTGACCACAAGAGATGTTGCTTCAGACCTCAGGTCCAATGTAATGGCTGGGGAATGGTCTCAAGTGAGCCAGCTCTACAATTTCGAGGCGTTCGGATGTTTCGGCTCATGAAACTCAAACATCCTCGAGAGATCCAAGTCTAAAGTCCAACTGCGTTGTGAAACCTCTAGCCCTCCAAGACTGACACCTCGCCTTTTAATGTTAAATCCTGCATGAGGAAAGGGCCATTACTGTAAGTTCTTTGCGATGCAGGCTATAAAACATATATTTAAAAAGATCGTGGGCCAGGAAAACAATTAGGGAACTCTTCAGCCACGCCAACTGTTTGTTTCCTCTGAGATCCAGACATCCACTCACTTTCGAGATCTTTTGCAAAGAAAGGAGCAAACTGATCATCCCCAGACTGCTTCGGCACCGGCTCCGACGAGTCCTGGGGGGGCCGAGTCCAGGTGCAGCTCCACAGTGGGGTGCCGCTGAGTGAGCTCTGGCGCACGGCGGAGCTGGGCAGCGTGGCGGTGTGCCATTTCTCGGGGCATGTGAAGAGCTGGGACAAGGAGCCGGACGAGGAGCAACGGCGTCCAACGTCGCGTGACGTGACAGAAGGTGTTGAGGCGAAAGGAGGGAGATTGGGGGCGAAGTCGCAGGTTGCAGGGGTCAAAGTGGTGTAGGGTACTATGATGTGCTGATGTAATGTACTATATGTATAACTCAGAAGGTTTATAAGAGTTCATAGGATTGCACCTCAAGATTGCTTTGTCGAGAAGCAGAGGGTGCCACAGTTCTTTCTGGAAGTAGGCATTGTTTTTTGTGCTTCAGCTGCTCTGAAGTCTGCAAATTAGAAAGACCATTAAAAGGCTTTTCACAGAATGTGGAGACTGAGTCAAGAACCCAGACACGAAGGACCTGGACCCTCCGTTCAGTGGGGGGCCATACCCACATGGAGGGTGTCTGGACTCTGGACCTCAGCCCGGGGTTAGAGGGACGAGTCGTACCAAGTCTCTCCTGCGCCAGTCGCGTCGCGTGATCCTGCTCCAGGACCTCTCTGTCCTCGGGAGCTCCCATTCGAGGCCTACCGGGCCGAAAGGGGACCGTTTCAGGGCCGACAGGGCCCCAGAAAATGAGTACAGCATGCATGTAAAGGGTGTCTATTGATAGCCCCTTAGAGCTTAAGGGGTGTCCGTGTCTACCACCCCGACAGTGGGTCCTAACAGCTAAGCACCACCCCAGTTTGGGCGGTTGCTGTCGACCCTGCTGACAATCTATTCTTCGTTTAATAACCATGCTTTGGGTGGTGCTGGATTATAGCAATATACCTGGATCTTCCAACTATGCCAATTTTCCGCCTTTTGGCTGATTTTTTGGATGAAAAGGCAGACATTGGTAACAGGCAGGTCAGATCCAGGGTATATGATTATCATATATGCCAGTCATTCCCTATAGGCCTAATCCGGATCCAAAAAAGGGATCCCGTCATACCGAACCTCCGGTCCATCTGATGTGTTCCACACTCTGATGTCGGTCGCTGGTTGCAGGTCCAGAGGTTCAGTACCATCACGGTGAAGGCATGTCGACTGGATCCCTTCGGGGAAACGAGCGCAGACCGAGCGCTCCCCAGCCCTTCACCCTCCGCGAGCTCAGCGCAGAGCGAGCAGAGTAGCGACCCGCTCCTGGCAGGTCGACCTTCGACAAGCTCCCATCCGATGTACAGCAACGTGCCCAGGCGCGATCTGCAGCGCCGCGCAGACAGGGCGTGGACCGCGAACAGAGACCGGACACGCGATGGCTCAGATCAAGGGATTCTGGCCACACGACCGATGACCGATGTGGGGTGGTCATCAAGCCTCGAAGTTGCTTCAGATGCCTCCCTAAAAATCCACTGCCACCCTCAGAGGTACGGTGATGTGTGGAAAACCACTGAGACATGTAGGGTGGTGTCAAAACGTCGGGTCCAGTCGTACCGAACCTGAGAAGGTACAACTGGATCTCTAGGCCTGGGGCCCAGAAGTCCAAAGACCATATATGACTTGCCCCGCTGAAGTCGAGGAAGTTTCCTTGACTCGGGTCACCCCTTCGTCCCATTCGACCAGCCTCTTCAGTTTGGACCGAGATCCCGTTCGTCGTGACCTGCTTTTGGTTCGGCCGAACAGTCACCGACAGTCACCGACAGTCACGGCTGGACGATCCGTCGGGACTGAAAGTGAATCCTCCAGGCGAGGTGCAGCATCCTCCATGCCGAGTCCGGATCCCCATCCATGGCTGATGCTGATGCTGCTGGCTGGGCTCGGCGGCCATGGATGGCCCAGGTAAGGTCCGTTTCAAAGGGCAGATGTCGACAGTTTGTTTTGATGCTCTCCCAGCAGTCACAAGACGGGGTGCCGAACTTGGAGGTTAGTTAGGGGTGTCTATGATCCACGGCCCCTGGATGGGACTAAATACCACCCAACTCCATGTGACTCCTGGTCAATACATGTCAATACACTGTTTCTTCTTTTCAAGAAGCATGATGGGTGAACTCCCCATCACAGCGAAAACGCCGGCACACCACAAAACTCTTCCTCCTTCCACTCAACCCTCTCAACCCCAGTTCGACCCTCTCAACGCTCAACGGAGAGCGAGGTGGCACCGGATGTTCTCCTTGGCATTGAAGAGGTGCGGACGCCACCCGGACCGCCGCGCCCCGCGACCCTTCGAAGACGCCGAGTCTTCGCCGCAGGTGCAGAGGAGCTTTGGACCTTCCAGGCGAATGAAAAAGCCGCGAGAAGAGCGTGGGGTGGGCGAAACAGCCACCCGTGGTGTGGCTGTTTCAAAGGAACTTGTCTTATTTATTCAATCTTTATGACCTGAGATACTTGACATTGATCTCACTGACTAATACTGCTCAACTGATCATGAGTTGAAACCCAAAAAAAGGACAGAACCGCTCATTGAGATGATTCAGGCCAAGTGAAAGACTCTGGCTGGACGTCCATCCTCCTCACCGGTTCTGAGCATGGAGATCCTTCTGCTCGGTTTGCCCAGTGGACGTTGATTTGGATGTGGATGAAAATCCTCAGACCATCCATAGGACTGGAATAGTTCCGTACAGTTACTGGTACAATTCCATACAGCATTTACTGTTACTCCATTTATATCATGTGTGACTCATAAATGTAAGCTACCAGGGGCTCTCAAAACCATCAAAAACACAGGTTTTCATGTACAAAAACAATGTTTTTTGCTAGGGCCAACTCGATTTTGGATGGTTTGTGGTATTAGTAACTATTCCAGTCCCGTGGATGGTTTGGGTTTGGTTGGAGGTGTCCATTGGGCAAGGCAGGTCCCAGGTCCGATTTCGGCTCTGAGCTCGCTGAGGAGCTGGAGTTCATGCCTGGGGAGGAGGTGGTTCTTGAGGACATCATGTCCATGTGTGGCATGTGTTTCTTTTTTTGCTGAAGGTCTTGGGCATTTGGGGGTGGGTCATCATTTGTGACTTATAGACATAGATCCGCACAAAGACAATGTCAAAGCTTGAATATGGCTTGTCGAAAGCAAACCAATCAGACTGTCCCAGATCAGCCATCCATCGAGTTCGACTTTCGTGGCCTCTACTCTCGTGTTGTGCGGCTGGTGGCGTTGCCAACGTCGACTGGTTGACCACGGAGTTCCGAACCCGCCGGTCTAGGAGGCCGCAGAGGAAGGGGCTGCCGCCATGTCCTGCTTAGCCACCGTGCCTTGGACTGGACTGGATGGCGTCCACCGGACCCCGCACGGAGGCGGCGGTCACGGAACCGTCCCAGTACGGACCGAGACGATGAGGTTTGAATGTACCAGGGCCTGAAGAAGGGGTGGACATGGATACCCCGAATCACAGCTAGGGGGCTATAAATAGATATCCCTTGAAGCGTCCTAAGTCCTAATACTGTCAATAATGTGTTGATATACCAGGACCATTCGATGGGTGCTTAGGGATCTCCATTGGACACCCATTGGATGGTGCAGGTATGTTTATATACTGAAGGACAAATAGACCGCAAGGTGAGTCCTGGCAGGGTGGTGATTCATTTCTCCTTGGCTTTGAGATGGTGCCCATTTTCCGAATTTCGCGAATCGGATTGTTATTTTGCCTCTGCCTAGACGCTCCGTTCACAGCCCAACTGGTCCCTCAAAGCCTAGGGATTGGGTTCGACCCCAGAACCCTCCAAAGGATTCGGGTCCGACACCCTCATAGGTTCGGGTCCAGGAGCATCTGGGTGATTGAAATCCCCTTCTGGGGAATAGGTTGTGACAGTTGTGACTTTTTGCCCGACTTCCACAGCAAATCCACCGGAACGTGACGATCTTCAAGCGTTCGGACTCGACGGGTTGGATGATGGAGGATGATGGATGAAAGGCAGAGATTAGATTGGCTTGAAGGATCCATGCATCATATGAACACCTCACTGCGGCCTGCAACTAGATCTCCTGCAACTAGATCTCCTGCAACTAGATCTTCTGCAACTCAACTAGGAGGCCTTGGCGGGGTGTGCAGAGCTGAGGTTCTGCGTTGCTATCCAGGAGGACCAGCATTTGGTTGGCAGATGATGGTTCGCCAGGTGTCCAACACACTATACACAGAAGTCCTGCTGATAAGGGGGTTCACTGTTCTTGGGGTACACCTTATGCTATGTTAGGCACGGAGTGAAGAAGAAGTGCCGGGCCAAGACAGAAGTGGCACGGAGTGGAGCACTGGAGAACCCGCCTGATCGGACGTGGTTCGGACGACAAGGACGACGATGTCCGACGATGTGTCCAGACGACTCCCGGTGTTTTACGAGACCTGCACCATCCGACCAGACCTGGGTGTCCTGGGGCGATCCCGGAGAGCAGTGGGCGAGTCGGGGCGGCCAGCCAGGACACCCAGATGGTCAGAGGGTGGAAGGATAGTAGTTCATTGGGAGACGCTGGCCTTTTCAGCGGCCTAGCGGCCGCGGCAGGAAGACTCTTGCTTTGGCGCCGGTCATCGGACGAAGGACTGCCGTCCTTGTGGTGTAAAAGCTGCCGTCCTTGTGGTGTTCAAGCGAGGGGGTACTTGAGTCACTAGTCGAGTCTATAGTCAGCTTTTTGTTGCACTCGCAAGGTTGTGATCTGCAAACATGTTTGGCCTGGTGTCACCCACAGCCGTTAGACTGAAGACTTCTAGACTGATTCCCATGCCGCAGGAGCAGCTCGCTGCATTTGCCCATCTGCATCAACCAGGGTCTCCGTTTGGAAGGAGCAAACCATGACGTGGTCCTCGCCGTGCCCTATGATGCGCTATGGTCTTCACTCATGCCCCGCTGGGCGTTCTAGATATCTAATAGAAAAGGGTTCCAGTACCAGGGCCCCTAAGGGGTGGTTCATGGAGCTATAAATTAGACACCCCGGTACATGTCCTCACTCTCTCTCTCTCTCTGTGTTTTGTGTGTGTGTGTGTGTTTTGTGTGTGTGGGTATAGTGTAGAGGCTCTAGTTCGGCATTGGAGGACGGAACGATGGATCCGGTGCATGTCTGAAACAAACATCCTCGTCGACGTTCCATGTCCCTAGGGCTCCTGTCCCACCTCCTGAGAAAGTGGTTGGGGTGGGTGCCAGGGGGGTCTCACCACCTTCTGAGGATATGGTTGGAGCCCTAGGGTGTTTTCATGATGTCAGGAGGCTTCGGAGGACCCCTTTGATCTTGGCTGCCAGGTTGCTGGCTCAGTGGATTCGGCAGGAGGGAGGTCTTCTGGGTGATTTGCCGATCATGGCACCTTGGAGCTTCCTGACATGAGTCCATTCTGTTCATGTTTTCTGGTCAACTGGTCGGTGCCCGTACCTGAGAAGGTACTTAGATCCCTACAACATATTACAAGATGATGGAAGATGAAAGCTCGCTGGGCTCTCGCAATGGGAGCCTTGCATTATGCACATCTTGCTGTCGCGCATGTCCGAGCACATGGACCCTGTGAGAAGGTCCTTGCTCCGGGAGAAGGTCCGACCGGAGGGCCCGGTACGCTCGGATTCTTAGGGTATTACATGTACCGGATTTTTTTTTCCTTTTTTTTATTTTTTATTTTTTCCTTGACTTTCCGGGTAGGATTTCTCCCCTCAGAAGGACACATCGTGACATTCCGATACTCCCTCCAACCTTCGGCCCCATAGGCCCCTCGCCCCCCTCGTCAGTTTCAGAGCTCTGAGGCCGTGGCATGGCTTGGAGAGGGCCACCAGTTGGGTGTGGTCCATGCTCGTTGCGGCGACGATCGATGGTCCGCCGGCCGAGAATGCACCGCGCCGGGATCGACCGGTCCGCGGACCGCCACTGCGAGGGGGGGAGGATTTCCGGCGGGCCCCGTCTGCAGCGACGGGACAAAAGGGCGGTTAAGGTCGGTGGTTTGATAGGGGTTGAATTGGTTTGATTCATTCTTTATCCTCTTTGTTGTTTTTCTGTGAAGGGAGTTTATGGTTTGGGTAGGGAGACCTCCTGATGTATCACTTCACACCCAATGTGAGTCCGGGTTGAAAAGTGGTCTGTCCCGTGTTAAAATCATACATGATACAAACAAAACCAGTGGATACATGTCGATACCAGCCGTGCTCCAGCCGTGCTCCAGCCGTGCTCCAGCCGTGCTCCGGTGTCATTGGTGCTTACGTTTGGCGCGTGAAGCGCACCGTCCTGAGGATTCAATTTGCAGATTATGCCACCTGGCTCCCAGCCCGGCGCTCAACACCGTCCGACGATCAACGCGATTTGTGAGGTCTTGCCCAGCCACACATGGAAGAACCGGATCAATAACCCCGAAAAACATGAAAAGTACAGTACGTAGAAAAGCAAAAAAACACGTACATAGGGGTACTGGGGAGTCTTCGTTCATCAACCACCTCGTTGAAATTTCTTGGCTCTTCAAATTTGTGTTCGAAGTCTTAAAGGGTGCTTTTTTAAGGGTCCATACTTTCACCATTCTCAAACACCACATCGTTTGTTTAAAAGATGAGGATAGATGTGTGTTGCTTTATTGTGTTTTGTTGTCGTGGGTTTATTCCCATATAATTCCAGTTTCATCATCAAGACCCCCACGAACTGTCAGACGAGCCCTAGGCCTGTAGGTGTCCTGTGTGGGAAGTTTCTCGCCTCCAAACTCCAAACCGAGGTCATGTCTTCGAATAACGTTTGGAATGTTCGATTACTTTCCCTAGGGATCCAAGTACCTTCTCAGAAGGTGATTGAAGACACTATGTAGGCTTGGAGAGTCCAAGTACCTTCTGAGAAGGTACTTGGATCCCTAGGGTTTGGAAGAAAACATACACTCCTGCCACACATGGCATGCTTCCATGGATACGCGATGCTTCTAATGAGACTTTGAACAGCATGTTTCTGCACAAGGCCCAAAAAATATACTTCAGTAGCAACAACCAGAATGACACATCTAAGACCCATGGCATGCCAACAAAGCACATTTGACAAAGAAAATTGCCTCAACTGAAACCAACCCCCGAAATTCATGTTGGCAAAACTTGGGGAAGGCCTGTTGGAAAAACCAACAAATCCAATGACCGATTCGCCGCAACTCACAGGGTCCCACGGTCCCACTCACGACCTTGGTTTTCGCCGTAGACCGACCTTTTCCGTTTGTTCTTGGGGAGGCTTTCAAAAGGTTCTGTGAGTTGTTTGGGATATTTTTGACGAAGTGCCATGCATACCCGTCCATATATGTTCAGGCCGTTGGTGACCCTTCAAAAAAAACAAGTATTGTACAAGCACGTTCCTTTGGGAGTGATTTTAATGAATTTCATGTTCTCTCATCCGTTCGTTGGTCTGTAGATGGCTCAAGACGAAATTTAGAAAAGACATATCCGAACTTTCAACCATTTTCAACCCAAAACGACAACAACAAGATCTTCCAGAAACAGGATCTGGCCACCCAGGGTGGCCAACGGGGTCATGTTTTCCACAAAGACTGTTTGCCAACCTCGATGCAAATCGTGAATCAAAGGTGCGCGTATGATCACTGACCATTTACTCGATCCTTTTTTGACACCACATGTCGACGGAGCGTCTCAAATCAAAGGACACCATCCCAAAAGGATTCCCGCGATCCGAATTCTGAGGTGGGATTGCTGCGGGAGCTTTCGTCCAAGGCCGCAGTGTATCTGGTATATGTGGATCACGGGGGGGGGCGACTTATACATCATAAAGGAACTATGTGGATTGAAATGGAAGGTTTGTGTGTCCAAGGAACCAACGCTACATATTTATGATTGGAGGACACATCTCTTTGACTTTGATCACTCCTAGATCTATGAGGACCTGCCAGTTGTCACCAAGTTCTTTTGACATGGGTTGGATATTCTGCAAAAGATTTGAGTGTGTGTTCTTTTTTCTCTAGTTTGACAACTAAGCAGCAAGACAGATTGATCACAGCCAGGGAGCGCCCTCCCCGTTGGCAGGTGGAGCTGCAATGCATGTATTGCTTATTGAGCCGTGCAAACGGCAGTTTTGAAGATGGATCTTGGGTATGCACCAGTTGCAGGAAAGCAGCTGATGTGAAAAAAATGTACTTTCGCTGCTTTTGGGCTGTCTTCATCATGCCTTCATGTCTTTTTCCTTTCGGCCAGGACCGGTTTTTTGGGGGTAAAGAGTGAAGTTTCCAGCTGTCGAAGTGAATCGTGAAGAGACAGGTTCGGATCAGGTTGGCATATAGGCTTGCTCGCCGACCAAAGAACCAAAGCTGAACCCAGAGAGAAGGGTGGAGGATGCTTTTCCTGAAGACATTTGGGACCATGCCCATTCGCCACTGGGCGTATCAATCTCGCGCAACTGCACTGTTTATATTACTTTGATGGATAATATCACCCAAGGTGCAACAATGTTTGGGGGAAAAAACATCGAAGAGCCAGACATCCAAAATCGCTGTGAAAAGCTCGCCGCTGCGCGCCTTTGAAGTGTCCGACGAGTGTTCACTAGAGCTGGCAAGGTCTTGTAGTTCACCTGGGTCCGTTCACGTCTGATACTCTGCACCCAACAGAAATTGAGTCAAACTGCGCTTCCACTCGGCCGTTTGCCGGGGGGGCACAAGAGCCAATAGATACCACTAGATGCCAATAGCAATGGGAAGTGTTCAAACAGCTTTGCTGGAAGTGTATGCAAGTCATTCTGTTTTTGTAGCCTTTTGACCTAACTCCATCTGTGATTCGGCCTTCCTCACTCCGAGCAATGTCCTTGGCCACATCACTACTTGAGTGGCTCGTCTTTTTCTGCTAAGGGGTCAACAGCTCAATGAGCTTCCATCTACAATGCAACGCAATATTTTTTCTTTTTTAACACCAGCACAACAGTTCACTAATTGCTAGTATGTTAAATTTGGAGTCATTGTTCCGACTACCATCGCTACCATGTTTTTTTCACCACTTTCACCTACCCATTCAACTGGTGCAACAACATTTGAAAAGGCAGAGAGAAGGAACAACCACACACACAGATATACACATGACCTTCGTATCGTACCCCACCAACTAAGGAAACACGACTTTACCACTTGGGCGGATCTTCGTGCTCGCTTTCGGGCCGACTCACCGTTAGTCGCTGGAGATCTTGGCAGCAGCTGCCTCACTTACCAGCAGCTGCCTGGTAAGCCAAGCAAGCTAAGTTAGTGGCCCTCAAAGCGATTTGTTTACCCTATTATACCAACTCTCTATATAAGTTCCTCATCAAGTTCCTTAATGCCTTGGACCTCTTTCGACCGTACCACTTACTTTCATACCCTAGCCTTCCAAGACCATTTAAGATGGTTGATCTGGTTTTGTAGCGTAAAATCCTTAGTAAAACAATGGTTGTTCGAGAAGAACGGCGCCTTTTTTTTCAAAACACAATGGTGGGCCCGATCTATCCTACGGATAGACAACAAGGCTCACTCCTCATCTTTTCACCCTAGATTCACATGGAACCTGACCCTAGGGATCCAGTTGTGCCTTCTCAGAAGGTACTTGGACCCTCCAAACCTACATAACAACTCTCTCCAATCACCTTCTGAGAATGTACTTGGATCCCTAGGGTGACAATGGACCTTTGGACTGACTGGTGCTTAGTAGGGAATGAGGGAATGGATCCAATAGAATCTCTATCGGGGGCTCATTCCCTTATTCCCTACTAAGCACCAGTCAGCAATGGACCTTTGGAATACGAGTCTTTCCTGTACAGCCCCGGCGTTTTCTTTCTTTCTTTTTTTTTTCAGGTTTCAATCTGCTTAATCTCGGCATCAGGGCGTTGGTGCCGAGACATGTCCCGGATCTCTTCAGGTTCCTTACGTGGGTCGATGAAGTCCTACGCCCCAGCTTCACCTCGGCCAAGCTGTGCCCCTCCGAGCGGATCGCATCCTTGCTGCCCAATGGACCCGAGGCAGGAATCGAGGATGCTGAACAAATAGCCAGACCATCCACGGGACTGGAAGAGCTACTTGCATTAGGGTAATTTAAATGGGTAGTAAGTGAATGTATGTACGTATTGCATACATTAGATGGTCTGGGATAGACCCCCCCGGGTCACTAATACCTATAGATCTTCCAACTGTGCAACAGTGATGCCTTTTCATCTATCAAACCAGCCAAGTTCGTTCGTTAGGCAGACCTGGCTTGGCCTCGCCTCAGCTCCGATCGCAGTGCTCGACCATCTCCCAACATCTCAACTCAGCAGGCCCGAGGGCCTTTCACTCGGCCGAACCACCACGCCGAAGCAGTCAGGCTGCGATGCTGTTCTTGGGCACGGCCTTGTGTGGACTTTGCTTGGGACCACTGGATCCGCAGCTCACGCGCTCGGAACCTCGCTGGGCTGGTAGTGGCGGGGTGGAGGAAGGGGGAGAAGCGGTGGGAAGCCGACATCAACAGGGAGAAGTGGAGAGGAAGCCGTTTCGAGGTTCCGGAAAGCTGAAGTGCAAAGATGAACATTGAGAGGAAGCCAGCATGGAAAAAACTCGATTCATGTCGAATCTGGAATCTGGATTCCAAAAAGAAACACACTCTCACAAAGATGGAGTGTAATGACTGTACCTCTTGACTTCATATTCAGGGTATTGATAAGTCATGATAAGTCGTTTTTTTCAATATTCCTCACATTAAGTGCCTCCAAGTTGGACCGACCCGTTTCCTTGATCCACCGTGGTGGGGTCCTTCTTACGCTCCATGGACCGGGAAGTGGATGAAGAGTTGTCCAACCAAGCTTCTCCATGCAGCTTCTGTATATATACCGATAGACCTATAGAGCCTCCTCGTGACCTCTATTACTATTTTGGACCAGCTACTACTACCCAATGTATGGTCTATTCCATTCTAGTCCTATCAAAACAAAGGTCAAATGGGCTCTAGGTGTATATATATATATATTACAATCTTTGTCATTTGGGGCATGGTGAACTCGTTCCTTGGCCAACGACCCTCCCGGGCCTACATGGCGTACGAAAGACCAGAATTGGCTCAATACGCATTTTGCAATACCCTAGACTTCCAACCGCCATTGTTGGAAAGGGTTCACTGGGCAACCACCAACGCCCGGCACGCTTTAGACTGGTCCAAAGGAGCTGGACTTTGCTTTGCAAGACCTTCCTGCTAGTGCACTGGTGTGCCTCGTCAGACTGCATGTGCTCCCACTGCATGTGGTATGACAAAGAGGAGTTTTTGCAAAGAAGGGAATGATCAAGAACGAATCAAACCGTTCTTCGCACCTGAACCCTTGCTGATGATAAAGATGTGTGTTCCTTCATGTCAAAATGACATGTACAAACTGTAATATACCAGGACACCCGGACCAGGGTCTTCTATTGATAGCCCCTGAATTGTTGAGGGGTGTCCATATCTACCAGCCAACTCCAGTGGGTATAGAGATACTATTAGAGAACCTCTACGTTCGGTTGTGTCCAACCGCAGCATGACCCCACATCGCGCATGGGCCTCCCCACCTGAACAGGCTCGAACTGGAGCACCGAACTACGGCACCGAACCCCCTCCCCAACCGCTGCGAACGGCATGGATCATCCTCGGCATGAAGCACCATGACCCTCGGGCCCTCCAGCGCCCTCGCGCTCTCCGGCCAGGCTGGGTGACTTGAGCTCCGTGGCCCTGGCCCTGGCGGAGTTGGCCGCCCAGGAGTTGCAGCTGGAGCTCTTTCGGCTCCATCGTGGGGGCCGCTTCGAGTTCTGTTCCTTCGGCTGAAGAAACCGCCGAACCGCAAAAGTGATGTGTTTATCGCCCCAAAAAAGGGACGAGAAGAGAAGACCCCCGCAGCATGTGACCCTGATACCCAGCCCCGCGAGACTGGAAGCGGTGTTGGCTGCGGTGTGAACCTTAGTGTGGATAGACCTTCCCTCTTCGCTCCGAAACAAAGATGCTCCGAACCTTGGGGGGCTGGTCGTCCCTTGCGTCGGTCGTTTGCTTCGGAACCAGGGCCCGGTCTTCCACACGGTTCGCCCCTCTAAGCCCTTCCACAGACGTGTTGGTCTTCGAGGAAGGCGACCAGTTTGGTCTTCCAGTTTAGTTGCACTTCCGGTTCAGACCAGCACCTTCAGGCCCAGATGAATTCCTAAATCAAACACTCGAATCCAAAAGGTTATATAGTGTTAATATTATCATCTACCAGCACCCTCTAGATCCCTCAAACAGGTGTTGGTGCCATTGAAGTCATCGTAAGGACCTCAACTTGAGCTGAGTGGAATAGTGAAATCCCATCATCCTGGATGCCTCATCAAACCTACTGTGTCACCCGCAGGCTCGCCGTGCTCCACGACAGCTGGACATCCCACGCAGCCGGACACCGCGCCCCAGACAACCCTCGCTGTTCCGTGCTTGAGGGCGCAGAGTCACGAGGAGATAGGGTTTCAAGACCTCCTCCACCCATGATAGGTTGAAATCCCATGTTCTCGAATCTGTTTGTTGTCAAGTGCGTTCTGATGGTTTTTGAGTTGAAACATGTTTTTCAACCGCCAACGCAGGAGATCGTTTTGGCTTTGCACACCAGTGGAACGACCCGGCGACCAAAGTTGGTGCCACTGTCCCACGGCACTTTGTGCAGCGGAGCCTTGTGTATTGCATCCACCTTGAAGATACAGCAAGAGGATGATGGCTGGTTGGAATGTTTTGTTTTTCCTACAATGTGGGTTGGAATGTTTTGGATCATATACATGTTTCGTCATCAGGTTCTCCAAGTTGAAATCATGTTCATTCATTCATGTCACAGGTTGCTTATTAGATTGTATTAGTATTGATTATTATTTGATAATTCACATGCATGTTTGTAATATCATGTAATATCTTGGCTTAGAGGTTCAATGTCACAATGAATCAATGACCCTTGATGCTCAGCGGTCTATTTTGATCGAAGAAATCTATCCTGCGAGGATGTTGTGATGAATTGCCTTCCTCTTTTTCATATTCACGGTCTTGCGGTCAATGTCCTTGTCCCTGCAATTGCAGGGGCCATGTCTGTTTGTTTATCTGGCCCCTTTGATGCTGCCGCAGTACTGAAAAGGCTGAATACTGAGCCTCAGATCACCCTCTACTCAGCAGTTCCCACTCTTCATCAGCTCATCTTTACAGCCAAGAGTGACAATTTTCTTGGGCAAGTTGGCAACATTTTTGAGCGCTTTGAGCCATTTTGTTATGATTTTTGAGGAATGAATGAGGAAATAGATGGTTAGTAGTGATGATTTTGTGGAATGAATGAGATAGTTATGTATTCACTGTAATGATTTTGAACAATGAATGAGGTACCAGATGGTTAGTAGTTATGATTTTAAAAAATGAATGAGGTTATATGTGGTAGTCTGTTGTGATATTTTTTGTGAATAATTTGTTGAGTTTTCATACTGCTATAATTTGAGTTTAGAAAACTTCTTTGAAGTAACGTTTTTAACATTTTTGTCCCTCCCCCCAAAAAAGAACACAATCTCACCTCCCCCCACGGTCTACGTACTCTTCAAATCTCTGAACATCCATCATAGCCTACCAGCACCCTCCGACAGGTCACCAATTGAGACCAGTTAGGGTCCAACCCTCAACTAACAGCCTGGCCAGGAGGGTGCTGGTATACATGTTTGTCTTTCCAGCTGAACCCGTGCTTTCAGGAAAGCGACTTGGAGGACTCCTACCCATCTTTACGTCTCATCCGCAGTTGTTCCGCCCATCTCCCCAGCGCCCTGGCGCGGTCCCTGGCCTTGGCGCTGGACGTAGAAGTGCTGCCGACCTACGCCATGACCGAGTCCATGCCCATCGCGTCGCCCGCGCCGCACGGAGGGATGCGCGGTGGTGCCCCGCCCCGCTTCCACGGCACGCTGGGCTGGGCAGCAGGACCCGAAGTGAGGCTCCTCACGGACCCCC
Source organism: Durusdinium trenchii (assembly GCA_963970005.1). Taxonomy (NCBI): domain Eukaryota; class Dinophyceae; order Suessiales; family Symbiodiniaceae; genus Durusdinium; species Durusdinium trenchii. The sequence goes on from CAXAMN010010001.1 coordinate 1,332,019, forward strand.
TCACGGACCTCCTCACTGCGGATGATGTGGGACCTATGGCCACGAGGACTTCGGAGGCAGCGACCACGACGAGCCGGACCTTGAAGCCGTTGGAGGAAGGACTCGAAGGCGAGATCTGCGTGCGCGGTGCCTGCGTGACCCGTGGCTACGAGCTAAGGCGCGACGAAGAGGATCCGAACAGGGACGCCTTCGTGGAGGGCGCCTGGTTTTTGCGGAGTAGGTGATGTTCTTTGTATTTCTTTGTAATAGTTCTCTTCCAAGAGTTTCAAAGGGGTGCCGAACTTGGAGGTTAGGGGTGCCCCTGTCACATCCACGGCCACTGGATGGGACGAGCCACGCCCCCCAACTCCATGTGACCCCTGGATTATAATATAGTTAAATCATGCTGAATCCCTGGCACCAGGGGAATATCTTTCTTTTGTCCTGGTTCCTGGACAGCCAAGGTTGGTTCAGAACGGGGGACCTGGCCAAAGTCTGCAAGGAGGGCTTGATCTTGTCGGGACGCAACAAGGAGATCATCAACAAGTCGGGTGAGAAGTTTGCGCCACTGCAGATTGAAGAGGTCTATTTACAACATCCTCTCATCAAGGACAGAAATCATGTCATGGCGTGTGATTTCTGGATCAGCTCTGCACTGTCAGGGAAGAGCTTCTAATTCTGCATGCGGGATGTTTGTGTTGTAAGTTGTTTTCACGTTCTTTTCACCCGTGGTGAAAACATGTGAAAACTATGTTCTTTTGCATCGATGTTCATTCGGTGAGTTCGGAAGCCACACCCAAACTCACTAACACCAAGCCCTAGGGGGTGGCTTTTAGACACCCATTCGCACCATGATGGTGTCCTGGTGTGAAGCTAGGACTGCGTAGCTTTTGCTGCAACGTGTGAGAAGAGGGGTGAGGCTATTGGATTGGCCATCGAGATGGGGGACCGGAGTGAAGAAGACTTGCAGCAGTGCAATCTCGATGCTTTGAGGATGTACTTCGGTCGCGTGAACATGAGGGATGGTATCGGTCAATCAAGACTATCAAACTAGATCTTGCAACTGCCAGCACCCTCCAACAGGCTGTTAGTTGAGGGTTGTTGGACCCTAACAGGTCTCAATTAGTGACCTGTCGGAGGGTGCTGGTGTGGAACACCATGTCCTGCCTCTTCATCGTCCTCAAATCTCGCACCCGTTCGTTCATGTTGCATCGTGCCGACCAACGGCCTTGGATCGAAAACGGAGGAGATGACAAGACAAGTCCAGGGCTTGTCCTTCCTTTTGTTGGGGCTTGCCCTGATCATCTGAATATGAGTTCTCTCATGTTGTGAGGGTCAAAGGGTGGTATTGGAAGGCAATTTCCATAGCCTTTCGAGCCAGTTTCATATTCTAAAATCCTCAGTAAAAACAAGTTGTTCAGGGTTCAGACCTAAATGAAATCAATGGCTTCCGCCCGCCATTTTCCGCCACCAGAAGCCTTTCTCGGCCTTTTTATACCAACACAACAAGCAGTTTTGGTGTCGATTATTGTTACTTCTGCATTGATTTTTGTCACTCCTGCATCATTTTGGCATCATGTTTTTATCCCTACAGGTCAATGACCTCGTTCTACTGGAGTCTGTCATACAAAAACACTATTGAAGGAAGTAGAAGACCAAGTTTTACTGAATCTTTGAACTTGCTGCATTTTTCTGCGTCATGTTTTCTGGTGAGACGAAAAAAACCGGACATCGTTTCAAGGTCCAGGTATATTTGTACGGTACCAAACTTGGGCCGCAAACACCTCGCCCTCCACCAGAAAACGACGATCACTCGCTCCAAGAGCTCCAACCTCGCTAGGTTTGGTCGTCGCACCCAAGAGCTACGCCTCGTGGCGTTGCCCGACTGCGTCGTTTGGATGACACGCTTGCTGCGGACCGCGACGGGGAAGAAACTCCGCGTGGGGCTGGCGGAGAAGCTGGGCCTTCCGACTTTGAGCAGCTTGGCTGAAACCGCATCCGAGAGATGTTGTTATTTTTTGGGAGCCATGTCGTGTGAGACGGATGTGGGTTTGGAAAAGCATGTCATGTGATATTCGGTGATGAAGCCCGAGTTGTTTTGACATAAAGATAGGGGGCTTTTGACCCAAGGCTTTATCCGGGTACCAGCCTCTGAGCTACCTAACAAGGGGGGTTGTCCCTTAAAATATCTTGAACTAGTCAATCCAAGTAAGAAGTGGACAACTTTCTTGTGGGGGCATGATTTGAGGGTCAGTCATGTTTTGCATTTCCTGGAATTTTATCTCTTGGCCCTTTTCCTGGGCTTATCAAATCAAGTGTCCCCTTTTGTGCCAGCCAGGGGGTGCTAAGAAAGCGAAGGGCCAAAGAAAGCATCACCAGCACCACTAGGACGCAACAACACCCAACCTTGAAAGTGCCAAAACTATGTTTTTTACACTTTCCTTGTTTCCCGATCGTCATTTGTCTGGGCCCGGGAACGTCAGGCCTTTCAAAATTATCCATGTTCATTGTTGATGTGTTGTGCAATTTTTTGGCCTGAATTTGAAACTCAGCCCATGAAATTTATCCACGTGATCTGGCTGAGAATGGGTCAATCCCCCCAAAAAACCCTGTACAGACTCCAGGTCCCAGTACAACCGGGTATCATAAAGGAATTCAGACACGCTTCAAGACGTTGACTTGAGACCTAGGTGGGGACCATGGTGAGTGGTTTGCCACCAGCGACGCGGCTCCGGGCGCCTTCCACTTCACGCTCCGTCCGGCCCAGCGCTTCGAGCGTTTCTCGCAGCGTGTGGACGTTGCGGCGGGTGCCGCCGGCATTGGTGAGGTGCTGCGCACGGTGCGCGACGTGGTGACCTGCTTTTGCGGATCAGGTGCTTGTGTTGTTTTTCCTCCAACTGGGTAAATCCTCTGGCATGGGACATAGTTATTTGTCATGCTTGTCCCGGCTTTCTGAAATCAGCCAAGTCCAAGGTGATGGAGCTTGTCCGGTGTGACTTTGAAGATGATCAGCCTCTGATGGATGTGGGCATTGATTCTCTGAGTGCCACGACGTTGATCAACAGATTGGAGATGAAGCTGGACATCAATCTGGCAGGAGATGGAAGATGCTGGAATATGCTGGGATCCCTTCAGTTGAGCCCCCTTAAGAACTGGTGTCTCCCTGACTTATACATGATTCAAGCCAGCCACGTATAGAATAATGTAAGATTCATAGACGCATCATGAAGCATCAGCACGTCTGTGGGTCTCATTGCATTGATTCCTATACATACAGAAACATATGTTGCAGTGCTTGAACGATTGGCAGTCGTACGAAACAACCCAAGTAGATTGTAAATGGATGTATCAACGCATTTTAGGCTCGTATTATACACAGTCACAATCATACACGCACCTTTTGATCCGTCCACACATGAATATCCCTGCAGGAGATGATGGTGCAGTGTCCCTCTTGGACAAGTATCCTTCTTTGCAGAAGCTAGCTGCAGCTGCTTTCCTGGCCATGCAAAAGAAGGACATTGACACTGCTTCAGCTAGGTCTACTCATAGACCAAGAATGCCATATTTTGGCCTCGGCCGACGAACAAGTCTGAAGCAATTCGTGGTCGACGCTCGGGATCCGAATTCGTTGCTCTTTGCAGCTCAACATGGTCACGCAGAACAGATCCGAAGGTCTTGCGAAGGAGTTCTTTCATCCATGTCGCCAGATGAAGAAGTGGACAAGAATGGCCTTACGGCCTTACACTATGCTGCTGGTAAGGGCGACTTGGAAATCGTGGGACTACTTTTGGAGTTGAAAGCTGGAGTGGACACCAGGAATAAGGACGGGGCTTTGAGGGCTTTGGGCCGACCATGTGAGGTTTCCGTGATGCTGCTGAACCATGGTCCAGTATAGGAAGCAAAAACATTCACCAACCAAACTCCCTCTCCAGAAATACCTCGAGCGACACATCACCACCTGCGGTTCTGATCGGTTCTCAGGACCTCCGCACCCCGTTGATGTGGGCAGCGCGCAACGGTCATGTGGACGTGTGTGAGGAGTTGGTCCGGTGCCAAGCTCCTGAGCTGAGTCGTTCCTTCCACGAATCACTCGTACTGAAAGGAAGGGGTGCCGGTCCCGAATGGAAGGAAGGGAAGTGGTGGGGTGCCCCACCATCACGTCGCATCCACTGGATGGGACGAAGGAAGCTTGGAGCTTTTTGGAGCGCTCCATCTCTTCAAAAGGAAGTAGACAAGACGGACCTCCGGCCTCCGATCTCGGGAAAACGAAACACGGGGTTGCGACGGTCACCTGAAAGGTGGGGATCCATGGGAGGAAGAACCTCCAACAAGCTGAATTCAGGGCGACATGACGCAACCTTGTAAGGGATACCAGCAGAGGTGGGTCAGAACCCTACTGGTGACAGGGTCCTATTTACGGTGACTGGCTACCTCTGTAGGCTCGGATGTCATCCAGATCTTATGAGCTCCTGGAGGTGTATGTGAGGCGGTGAATTACGGCCCTATGTGAGGCACATGGCTCATGGTTTTGTTGCATTTGTGGCCGGCACTGAAATCAGGCTGATGTGTTGGCGTCCAATAAGTTGGGCATTTGTTGTTTGCACTGGGCTGCCTGGGGTGGTTCACTGGAAGCTGTGGCGTTTCTGCTGGAGAAGGAAGCGAACATCGATGCCGCCATTGGGCCAGAAGGACCAGAAGGACCAGAAGGACCAGGACCTCACCCTAATGAAAGGACTTCACGGAATGATGGCCTCCAACCTACATTGGGATGGCCACCAACCTAAGAGCGATGGCCACCAACCTAAGAGCGATGGCCTCCAACCTACTTAGGGATGGCCTCCAAACGAGCGAAGGCCTCCAACCTTACTAGCGATGGGTTGGGTTCACTCTTCTAGAGGAGTGGTGACCCAACAATCCTTATGGGTGGGTGGAGGGTCGGTCGAGGAAGAGGGGACCATGTCTTTGGCATTCTTTCGGCCTGATTCAGCAAGCCCTGGTCCCAGTACCATCATCGCCTCCTTTGAAGTCATGTGATCGAACCACCCACCCACTCCAAACGACTCCAAACCAGTTCCACAGGTCTGATTAGTCCTTAGGTTCGGATCCGACCCCCTTGTATACGAGATGAGCGGCCCGAACCGCCAACTTGGACTCCAGCAGATTCCACTCCTTTTCCAGAGCTGACTGGTTGGTAGACCAGTCTATATAGCTGCGAGACTCAGGTCTGCCATGCCGGATGCAACGTGGCTGTGTGGGCCGCCACGGCTGGATCCTTCGACATGTGCCAATGGCTCCACCAGAAACGTGCAGATTTCGCCTCCACCAACAAGAAGCTCGTCTCATGCGGCCCCAAAACCTACTGGTACCTCTCTCAGACGCGTTAGGGAAGCGACCACCACCGGATCCCTGATTCTTTTTGCACGGGAGTCGACGTGTTCGTAGCGCAGAACATGGAATGAAAAAGTCATTAATACCAGTTGTTGTTATCGGATCATGTCCCACTTTCGAAGGTACGACCGAAGCCGGGTCAAGTGTCATTGGTCTTGGGACTGGTTCGAACCCCCTAGACCCCCTTCCACACCACACCTTGAGCCCAGGTTCCCATCGTTCCAGTTCGGGTGACTGCGAAAACCACCACAGGCACTTACCCATCTTCCAACCAACGACCAACCAACCCCGAAAGCCGAAGCTTGTGTTCTTTGCGTCGTGGCACCTCACCGCAGGTTGAAGTCGGACAGATATAAACAGATGCTCCCTGATGCTCCGTGATGCTCCATGATGACCCACGATGCTACCTGATGCTTCCTGATGTTCCATGATGCTCCCTGATGTTCCATGATGCTCCCTGATGCTCCACGATGCTTCCTGATGCTCCATGATGATGCATGATGCTTCATGATGCTCCCTGATGCTTCCTGATGCTCCATGATGATGCATGATGCTTCATGATGCTCCCTGATGCTTCCTGATGCTCCATGATGCTCCACGATGCTGCATGATGCTCCATGATGCTCCATGATGATCTATGATGCTCCTTATGCTCCATGATGCTCCTGGTCCCGAAATAGCCCGACTTCCGGTCCCCTCAAGAACCAGGGATTGGTGATCAACATCTCCGACGGACTCACCCATCCAGAGTGTTGGGTCCCATATTTCCAGTCTGGCAAAAGGGGCCGAACTCGGCCCGGGATCGTGTTTAGGGTTGTGTTCGCATGCCTCTAGTATAGGAATCCCTATAGAGAGCCAGTCATACCTTCCAAGGTTCGACCTCCTAGCCAAGATACTTTCTAGCGAAGGACCAAACGTAATCTTGGCTATCACCCTCTTGAGCTCAAACATGCTCAAGCACTCTTGCGCCTCTGCCTTCTTCTTTCGGGCTCGCGGCTCGCCCCCAGTTCCTGAGCCCCCAGGAATGGCCATGGTGTCCTAAACAAGGCCTGCTGGCGAGGACGGATTTTGCCGATTTGCGAAGCGAGCTGAGAAGTGACAGATAGCGATAGACAGTGGGGTGTGAACATGTATGGAGGTATGATATGTGGTTCAGTGTTCGAAAGTGCACATAGTGCTAGCCCGAGAGTCGACGCATGAGAACGAACATGGAGGCTTGGAGGGTCATTCTACATTCTTCATGATCACATCATATGGCTACGGCCAAAAACATAAGGTTTGGATCACTCTCACTGCAGCGCGGAACGATCCATACCAGGGTTTCTGGCCACACCCATATCAATTAATATCATATACGCGTACATGAGAGAGGGAGAGAGAGAGAGAGAGAGATGTCCCCATCCCCCTGCGACACTTTCTTCGCTCGCAGGACACAGCGTGAAGCTCATCTCTTGGATGCTGAACCTGGAAGGCGCCTGTCTGGCGCGAGCGGCGCGGCCAGGCAGGTCGCAAGATAGAACTGAGACACTCCATCATGCCAGACACCTCGATGATCTCCCTAGAGTTGATCCTAAGAGTCACTCAGAGTGCACCAGACTGGGGTACCATAGAGCACTTGACTGTCGGTACCATAGATGGCCTGACCAATGATTGGTTGGTTGATTTACACGACGGGAGACCACCGGTCGTGTACAACCTCCATACCTAGAACCTTGGTGACCTTTGTTTTGATAGTGGTTCAAAAATAGAGGTCAAATGGGTTCCAGGTAAACTGTGGTTACCAAACAACCCATATTAATAATACACTCTCTCACGGAAGTGGATGGTTTGGTCTCTTGGAAGACTACTTTCCTCTAGACTCTAGAAACAGTTTTGTTTCTTTTTTAATGTAACCATGTTAGTAAGTCCGAGTGTAGTTCCGGTACTAGTCAGCCGACATCATCCGCGGGTGCCAGGTGTTGAAGCGCAACTCTTTGAGTCTGACTGGGATGGCGAATTGCCCTTGGACAGGGCTCGTCAAAAAGGCGCGGGGTGGGTGAAAACCGTGTGTGCGTATCCGTGTGCCCGTGCTTGTGTTTGCAGGGGTTCCAACAAGGAAATGCGGATGCGTTTTGCTGTTTTCAGGGTGATTGTTTACTTTCCGAGCTGGGTGAATCCCCTAGCCTGGGCAATATGGAGATGAGAAACGATCGAATCTTCTGTAAGAGGAAATCTACTTGGTGTGATGGTCGGGGGCACTTTCTGGGTCCTGAGACCACACCAACAAGATTCGAGCTTTGTGATGTAGGCTTTGCCAGGTGTGTTCATATAACAAACCGGTCCCCAATCAGCTATGAGCTGACTACTCCGCATGAGAATTTGACAACTTTTTCTGGTATTCAAGTATGTTTGTTCCAGAAAGTGATTTGCACAATGCTGCAGAAGTGCGGCGGGCTGGGGGAAGTGTATTGTGTGTATTTTGATCAACCCATCTTTGAAAAGGATCCTTTGTGCAACCATGCCTAGAATATGCCTCTTGGAAACTCTTGGGTCGTCATGCTGCCGTACCATCAGCGGAACTTGTACCATAATTTGTGTTCTATTGAGGAACATCACCTTGAGCTTGAAACACATACACTCTGCAACGACCAGTCTGCACTGCACCATGAGGCCACTCGGCGCTTGCTGAATGGCTACGCGATGAGATGTGCGAAAGAAGACCTTCGTGGCAAGATTGCGCAAAGCAGAGCTCAGAAGAAGATCCGAAAGTGCCAGATTGCGCAAAAGGTGCTGCGTTGGATCTTTGAAATGTTCGTTCCTTCTCTTTGGCGAACCAACATCTGGACCAATGCCACAGATTCTCTATTAAAAGCAACTGCAAACCATTCGCCATGATGCTGCAGATCCGTTTTTCTTTTCGTCTCCACAAGCCAATGCTGCAGATTCGTTGCGAGTTCCGAGAGTTCCGAGAAGTATGGCTCGAAGACTTGGGGTGCTCATGGCATGCGTAGCCGGCGCTATGGACTCTGTGGCACCTGCCTGTACAGCGCTGGAGGCAGCTCGAAAACTCACTGCCCCCAAGGCGACGTTGAAGCAGCTCGAAGACCAACGGAATTGGGAGGTAAGACAAGGTTAGACAAATAAAACATAAAGACGGAAAGAGGATCACAGAATCTCACTTCAGGTGTTGTTTTTAGGGGGTTGATTCGTTCGTCTTCTTACTTCAGGTGCACTTCCTTCAGGCGTTGGTCCACTTGTTGGGGCGGAAGACCTATTTTCCACATGTGGGATGGATAGATATGTGATATAGGGACACCCCCAAGCTCCCCAACCCCTGGCTGGAATACCACCGAACGATGTCTAGAGATGGGCTGGGCCAGGGAGCCGAAGACCAAAAACACAGAAACCACACTGGTATGGGCTCAAAAGAAAGTTAGTTAGCTTGAGGTAGTTGCAGGTGAGGGTAGTTAGCTAACTACCCCGTCACCATGGGTAGTTAGCTTGAGGTAGTTGTCCCGGACCGGAACAACAAGAACTTGAGGTAGTTGCATGGAGACCAGACCATGGAGACGGGGAGGGGAACCCACCCTGCGAAAGGAAAGGAACATGGTCATCCAAGGGTCCATGTTCCATGTCAGTGAGTCGGAAGGGTATCATGATTGTGACTCGTGACTCTTGATTTATAAGCCCACCCCAACTGGATTGAAGAAACCTCTTCCTATGGGGGGTTGATGAATCAAGAGTCTACATTGCACTTTGAAGAGTTGCAACTTGTTCAGGTCTCGAAGGTTTTCTACCAGTAACAAGTGCATCGCTACGAACGTAACAAGTGCCTTACGTAGCTACGCTACGAGTAACAAGAAGGACCCAAATCGTAGCGATGCACTTGTTCCTCCGTGGCGGGTCTGAGATGGAGTCAGATCGGGCTGATCCCTGCAGCTGTTTGGCGTTTCAGGAAGAATGGGGAATTCGAGGGCGGAGACTTCTGGGAAGAGCATGAAGACTTGCTGAGATCAGCCTGGCGAGAGCGTGTGCCTTTGCATGCGGAGCTTTATGAGTATGGTCCAGCCTTTGAGAGGGAGTACCTGCATCCACAACTGCGCGATGCGGTTCAGAAGGCACGTCTGGGGCAAGAGAAGGATGCACACGAGCTCTTTGAAGAGATCATTCCAGGCTGGGCGGAGGGTGGCCAACATTTTGTTTATGAAAGAGGAGGAACACCACCACTATAGACCCTTAGCTGCTAGCATCCGCTGGCCTTCCAAGACATTCCAAGGCCATTAAAATATGAAGGTTCACCTGCTAGGACCAGGTGACCTGCTAGGACCAGGTGTCTAAAGCCCTTAGCCAAAACCATGAAATGGTGCTTCAATCCCAGACACGACCGCCATCTGGGACTGTGATAGGACGGACTGCCTTCAAAACGGCCGTGTATTCGGGGTGGTGCCAGGGGGGTCTGGCTGGGGCGGCAGTCCGAACTGCAGTCCCAGACGGGTCGTGTTTGGGAATGGTGCTTGGAATCCAAGGCAGAAAGATCTGGGCCCGAGGGGCGGACTGGACTGCACGATGATGAAACGCCCTTTTGGGTGGCACAGATCGAAGAGATAGATCAGATGCAAGTTCAGATCGAGCAGTGTTGATCAAACATTCATTCAGATGTGTGAACAACACCGTGATCTCCGGGATCTAAAATAAAAATCAGCACCACACCTCTGGAACGTCTAAACTTGCTTCGCCGGGCTTCGCCGCTGCAGCTCTCTCTGTGGTTCCGGGTTTGTATTAGAATAGGGAGACCTCCTAGGCGTTCCGACCCCGTGGAAGAAGGAACATAGACCAGTTCACACCCAATTGTTGGGGGTCTCCCTAGATTAAAATACATCCCCATTTATGTATGGAATGGTTACCTTACACGGATGGGTCACAAAATCAGGACCTGGTTATATTAAAATATATTAAAAATTCACATCCAGCCATATGTCACCCCATCTTGGACACTCACCTCTTTTTCGACTCCCGCTCACCTCCTCAATGTCCGGTCCGCACGTAGAGGATCCGGACTGGAACATGGGTTTGGATGGGGTTGGCACCTCAAAAGTCGAAGCAAACCTTAGATCAATAGCCTGCTTCCTCGCGAGCAACCAAGGATTTGACACTACAAAGCCAGATCATAGCAGATCAACATAGATCAAACCATTTTTACTGATGGTCTTGGACTTCCAGAGGTTTGGATGAGTTTGGCTCAGGGCCACAAACCGACCGATCCCTATGAATTCAGAGGCTTCGACCCCTGCGTTGAGAGAGCTTCGACGCATCATGAACGACTCTCATCATTGATATCGTCTCGCGCGTCAAGCACTGGCCCCATGGATGTGGCCTGTAGACCATCCATGTATGGAATAGTTATTACATCATCATACTACTCCATACCCCCATACACGACCCGTCTGGTACTGTCGGACTACCGCCCCAGCCAGACCCCCCTGGCACCACCCCGAATACACGGCCGTTTTGAAGGCAGTCCGTCCTGGCAGTCCCAGATGGCGGTCGTGTTTGGGTAATACATATGGATCGTTTGGACCAACGACGGACCTGTTCCCTTCTTTCAGGTGTCTTCGCGACGGACCTGCTCTTCACCGCCCAGTTCCGCGAGGAGTTCCGCCGCGAGTTGGACGCCATCAACGGTTCGGGGATTCCAACCCGAAGGCCCAACGGAATGAATCGGTCTCTTGGTGGCCCTTACCGGACTGGAAGAATGGTGTACATTTAATTGGGACACCTCCAAGAACTGGGTAGACTGGAAGATGACTTTCTTCTATCAAGGGGGTCTAAGGGGTTGGGCTCGCTCCCTCTTTTTAAGACATACATTGACCCGATCTTCAAACCATCCGAAAGTGTACTACCAAGAGAGGTTGAACAGCCCATCCGGTCGCCCATCCCATATGTACCACAGACCTTACAGGGTCCGAACGTTCTGGTCGCTCAACCTCTCAACCGGTACCCAAAAGGCTCAGAAATCAACCCAACCCGTTTGCTGCACCTTCAAGTCCGGTGACCGCCTTCAAGTCCGGTCCGCCTCGCATGGGCCCTTCCTGGATGCAACTCCGGGTGGACACCCAGTCTCAACCAGAGCGAAACGATCCAAAAACATCGATATATACCAGGACACTCGGGCTAGGGGTGTCTAGGTCCATAGCCCCGATCTAAGAGGTGATGAAAAGGGTGTCCATGAAAACCACCCCGACGTCCTAGTAATGAACAAACAGCCACTTTTTATGTAAAGAATCGCATATCATGATATATGCATGAAAATTTGCCATATGGAAACCACCAGAATCTGCTTCGGACTGGGTTTCCAGGCGTATACGCCTCACTGATGCATCCCAGTGACCTCATGTCGACAGGCAAACCCAGCATTTGTTTGTTTTCACGACCGCTCCATCGGGGTTGAAGGCGTAAAAATGGTGAGGCAAGAGACCCGACTGAGGTAGCCTTTGGATCCATCCATGAACCACAGCATCATGACATGGTGTAATCCATGAAAGAACAGCAAACAGATGTTTTTTTAGTTGAACGGAACCATCAAAAGCCGCCATGGCTTCTCATGATGAAAAGAGTCAAAAGCCATGGCTTCTCATTCCAGTACGACTGCTGTATACTATATTCCGAGGTACTTTGAGGGTCAAGGCAGATTTAAGAAGGCAAACATGTCCCAGACACGACCAATGGGACTGCCATATTTACATATACATTGGGGTGGTGCCAGAGGGGTCAATGTGGGTAAATATGCCAGTCCCATTGGTCATGTCTGGGTGTTGCAGAGTTTCAAGATCGAGGTGTGTCCGAACTGGTCCACCGACCTGTCGGTGAGTCATTCATGTGGGTAACAACTCCACCTGCGAAATCCGACTGACGCATCCTGGCACCGGACAGTCGAGACTCCGAGATGTTCAGCCCTACAAGTGCAGTCTGACCTAGTAAAACCTGTTCATGCCTGGTCTTTGTCCTCCAAACGAGTAGTGTTTGTTGTATGACCAACTCCAGTATTTCCTGACGTCGACGACTTCGAGGTCCCAAGGTCAGCCGTCGTGGGACCTGGGACTCTGTTCCCGGTCCGACGGTCCCGTTCCTCGTTTGGGTCTTCCGCACGATCGCCAAGGGGGCAGAGAAGACGATCCCCTTAGAGAACATTCCACGATCCCCGCATATGAGCAGACGCGATCATTCAGACGTTCTCAGTCGGAGGGAGCGGGTCTTCCAGCCGCGATGGGGTGATTTTGATGCGCCCCAAATCCCAGGTATGGTGTGATCCTTGATGAAGTTGGCTTCGAGAAGATGTCGCTCGTCCGTCATTCAGCTTGGCTGCACCTCTCTTTTTGACAAAAGGGGCACCTCATTCAGCTTGTTGCTTTGGGGTCACTATAGGTTTAGATGGGATGGGCGGCTGTAGACTAGCTAGTATATGACTACGCTGCCGACTGTCTAGCCCTACCCCAGCGCTCGATTTTCGACCCACACCCTGTTCTCTTAAAGATGAGGAAGCCTTTTCTCTTAAAGCCTTGCAGCCATGTGACCACTATGCAGTGCACGTGGACGATGGTGAAATGTACGAAATTCACTGGCCAAGATCAGCATGTGGAGCAAGATCAACGCCAGAAACCTTCGGTGCATGCCAGTGCGGGTCCTGACCCACATGGAGGTGTTTCAGAGACGATCCTCCGGTCACCTTCCAAGACCATTAAAACCCGGCTTTGTATGGCTTTGTAGTATAGTGTCCTATAATAGATGTCTCTAGTTAAAGAATAGTGGTTCGGTAATTAAGAACCATCAAAAGAATGGTGGTTGGAATCCTAGGGTCCACCCAAACCCCTGAATCTGACGATCGCCTCCCAGGCTGGAGCAGCTGTGCGATGCCTATTTGCGACCCCTGGCCGCGATGCTCTTTCCAGAGCTGGTTGGGGCACGCGATGCGGATGAGCACTACGCCTTCACTGTGAACTACGACACAGAGGGTGATACCGAGTTGGCCAAGCATGGCGATGCTTCGGTGGTGACCATCAATCTGTGCTTGGGTCCAGATTCTTGGGAAGGCAGGGACTTTGAGTTCAGACGTCGGTGTTGGGTGGCCCGAATGAAGGTCCAAACGAACAATACTCGACGCATGCGCTACGGTAGCGCCCGAACTCACAGAAAGGGTGTGTCAATTTTCCGGAGACTACCGTCAAAAGGGTCCTTCCCGCACACGTGTTCTTTTTCAACAGAGAGTGAGGCAGCACCTTGCGCTTCTTCGAAAGCGGTGGCTCTGGGATGTATGCCCTGCCCAAGGGGAACGACTCCGCAGGCGCAGGGGATGTGAACTTCCGCGCGGGCATGGCACTGATCCATCGCGGGCAACACCAACATCAGGCGCAGGAGCTCACCAGTGGTCAGCGAGTGAACCTGGTGAGGCTCGCCCTATCTCGTCGGATGACCGGCCTTTCAATGCCGTTCAAAGGCTTGGTGAATTACTGTAGTCTGATGGATACTGTGCATCCAGTCGTGTACAAGCATATATACCTAGATCTTCGAACTGTGCAACATGTTTGCATCTAAACCAGCCAAGGTCGGCAGAAATAACAAAAGTTGCATAGTTGGAAGATCTAGGTATATCCATTGGTATCCATGGTACCTGGTACTGACCCCTGCCGAACACCGTCGAAAGCTGAGCTCGGGGGTTTTGCGGATCAGGTGCTTTTGATCTCCCTGTTAAATCCCCTAACCTTGGGAGTATGAATCTGTGTGTTTTTTTCCTGGTGGCTTAAGTGAATCCAAGCTGTGTTTTTATCTTTCTTCTGAGTTCTCCCATGACACACACACACATGGAGGGTGGGTGAGAAAAGCCACCAATACGGGTGAGTAGTCAACTGCTTCAACTTCCGCTTTTCGGGGTGAAATGGACACCCTTTAAATGGGTTTATTCGCTCAGTTTCCCGATTTCCAAGACAGGTTGAACAGCCCATCCTATAGCTTATTGCCCATCCCATATGTACCACAGACCAGGGTCCTAAGGTCCTAGCTCTGCTCTCTCAATCTCTCGTTGGTTTCCAAGACACTCCAGGTGAAGGACGGGACGAATTTTGGGATCGCTGGCGATCGGCGATCGATTCGGCGACCGGCCGGGTGTGTTGGGAGACACGACTCGTGACGTCATCGATGCTCTTCCCGGTCGACCGGGTCCCAGGTCCTGAACGCTTCAAGAGACACCGTGATCACTCTGTTTTTGTTGACTCCCATGTGATCACGGTGGTAAAACTTAACGATGGACGATGGTGTGCAGATTTGGCCCAATGTGCGTATTACAATGGTCTGAGTCTATATACCAAAATTCCAACACGGAACCTATACCATTTGTTATGTAGCAAACCAGCTCATATATATATACATATATATATATTTATATATATGGTACCCCCCCCAAAAAAAAACTACATTATCTTAGAATTCATTGGTATTTGCAGTGTGTTTGATAAGTTTTTTTCATTTGTTTTTTTGGATCTACTTTTTCTTGTTGTTTTGGTGGTACCTTCCTTAAAATCATCATGCCTTAACACTTAATACAAAGTACTTGCTTTTGCGTTTACAAACGCAAAGTTTGTAAACGTTTGCAAACGTTTGCAGATTCTTGGATCCAGGAGCCTCAGGATCCAAGATTCCAGGGAAAACTTCTTAGAAGAACACCAGGAATTGAAGACATGTCATAGTAAACGAATAAGAGGACTTCGTCACCAGGATTGAGTCTTGGATCCTCAGGCTCCTGGATCCAAGAAGTTTTCCCTGGAATCTTGGATCTAGGATCTGGAGCGTTTGCAAACGTTTGCAAACGCAACGTTTGCAAACGTATGCGCATCATTTGGTCTCCCTTCATCAGTTTGAGTGCCGCATGTTTGCTACTAATGTCTGCCCAAACTTGAGCGCAAAGCCTCTGCATCGCCTGGCCAGCTGTCTCCGCAGGTGCCTTGTCTGTGGCCGGGCGTTTCGTACACTGGGTTTCACACCCTGAAAAAAGTGTTGATGCAGTGAACAGGGTCCCATTTTTGGAGCCTTTTATGGATCATATACTGCACTTCTTAGCTTTTGCCCTTCTACTTTGCAGCGTTGTCCATGAGCGTCAAGGGCACTGTGACACTTGGGAACGGAGCTGCGCTCTTGCAGCTAGTTCCTAGCACTCCAATGCCCCAGCAGGACGCAAGGCCTCGTCCCAGTCCAGATGATGTTGCGGAGCGGATCCGGCAAGGGAACATCATCATTCACCCGACTAGGCGGCCATTTACCAGAGAGGCTGCCAACTCGGCACTGGTTACAGTGCAGAAGAAGCTTCGTTTAGCAACGGGCGTGAATGGCCAATGGTCCTCAGAAGCGGATGAGATCCTGAAGAACAATTTGGAGTCTGACTGTCTGGTAAAACCAACACATCTGGCAACCAGGCATCTCACCCAAACACCTGACTAAACGTAGGTCTTTTTTTGGGGGGGGTAGCATATATATATATACATGTTTTTTTCACGTTTTGTTGACTGACTAATCATTTTCTGCGGCCTTCAACGAATGTGAGGATTTGGTTGCATGCCAAAGATGGTGTGGTGCGTATTGCTCCCTATGCCCCGGACGAGCAGCTCACGGCGGCACAGCGTTGGAGCCCACATCGCTTCCTGTGAGAGACCTGTGACCGCGTGACTCGATGTACAGCTCGAGTTTCCGTGGCTGTCCAAGTCCAAAACGATGTGACGCAATTCCACGGTGATTTGAGCGTGGTTCCAAGTTTGTCAGTGGATGTTCAGAAGGGGTTGGAACGGATCTTCCCAAACTACGGCTCACCTAAATGGACTAAAGTGAAAAGAATATATATATATATATGTATATATATTGGGTTTGTCCTATATATCACCTGTAACACTCGTCAAACCATGATTACTGTTTGCTTAACCATCGTAGAAACCACCAAGCGTTTATTGTTTTTGCACGTTAGTGGACCTGTCATGAATCATTGATGAATGATCTGTCAGTTTCCATGTTGGTTTGCCTTGCCGAGATTCCATGTTAGTGCGCTGGTGGAAGCTGAGAGCTACATCTTTGTTTGGCATTGTAAATCACCAAATTTCCACCGTGCTTTAGGAACGTGTCATACTTTTGAGATGTCGGCCAAACTAAGTCCACATCCTTGTCTACTAGGCCCTGGGAGGTTGGGATAGACCCAAACCAGCTTGAAAATCCTCGACTGGACTGGACTGGACTGCAGAGAAGGGAGGCCCAACGGCCCAAAGACTGACGGAGCGCGCGTTCGCGTTCGCGTTCACCGAGCGCGTTCGCGTTCGCCGAGCTTCGTGGGAGGCCCATGGCGGAAAGAAAGGAGATCAGAGCGTCGTTTCATGTCGTTTCTCGGTGTTTCAGCGTTGAACAACTTGGCTTCTGGAATTCGGGTTGCAGGGGCCAAATGGGCAAAGAGTTCGTTCGCAACCAGAAGTGCTAGGTGCTAGGCACACGCACAGTGATAGCTCCAACAAGACCAATAATTACCGACACGGAGAGTTGTCATGTATGCTGTGTTGACCTCACTGCGAAGCGTTTTCCAACTCGACGCTCTTTGGGGCTCAAAGAGCGCGTGGAATCCCACGCGAAACCAATAAAACGTGATGGGGACGCTACGAGGGCGAGAGCCCGGCTACAGCAGCGGCTACGGGAGCTATGCCAACACCACCATCTCAGACTTTGCAATGACAAAGACACTGAAGCCAAGGCCACCGAGCGACATGAGGCGCGTTGACGAGGGCAAGCGGGAGGGAGCGTTTGGACGAGGGTAAAGTGGGAACCGAATGGCGGACATGGCCGTTTCACTCTGAAAAGGCGGATGGTTACTCTTATTGGGTAAAGGCATTGATGAATACTTGCACCAAAAAGCACGTATATATTTAGCCTCGGGTTTGTGTTTAAAATAGGGAGCCTCCCCCAAACCAATGGTCTTTTAGTCTTTCTCACTCTTCCCAGTGATCTTTGGGGGCTAAACCCGTATTCTAAAAAAGGATTTCCACGCCCAGCCACATGATTCTTGTGGGGAAGGGGCAGGAAAAACATGCAAAGCAAGTGGACCCTGGCCCCCCAGACCAAGCCATGGGACGATCAGTTGGGGTGGTTGATTTCAGGGGTCAATTGATCGGCAGTCCTATGACAGTCCCAGACAGGTCGTGTCTGGGTCATATTCCATTCAAATCAGAACTCGTCAATATGAAGAACTGGCTTGGGGGGTCATGGCTTGCCGCCATGATGAGCTGATCCTCGCCAGGCCCTTGTTTCTTTATTGGGCTGATGTCTCCGAGGCGGGAGCTCGGCCAGTTCCTTCCTTTGGTCCCTGTGCAAAGGGTCTCAGACCACCCTGGAACCCCAGTCCCAACCGGAAACTCAATGGATGTTCCGATATGGCGCCAGCTAGAGATCCTACAACAGCAAGTCGTAGCTAGTGGTTGGACCACCGGGTGTTCAGAATTCCTGAGGAATGGGAGTGTTGGGGCGCTTGATGTTTAGGCATGTTTCACTCACAGCTTTCGACCTATTAGGCCGTTGGAGGGTGGGTGGATGTCAGGGTTTTACACCCTGGTAGCAGTGAAACAAACCAAAAACGAACAACCAAGCAAACAACCAAAAATCAGCAAGAAAAGCAAACAAACAAACAAACAAACAAACAAAGAAACGAACAAGCAAAATACCCGTCAACACAGCCGTGCCTGCATGTTCCGGTGATTCTCCTGTGAATTTTGCTTGGATTCTCAGCCTCTGCTGGAGGTGGATTTGGCCACTGTCGCCGCGGCTGAGTCCCAGCCGCCCTGTTTGGGGATTCTTCATCCCGGATGACAATCCATGGGACTGCCATATTGACCGTACACATCCCGGTGGTTGATTTCCGGGGTCGATGTATTTTATTGTGTTTTCTGGGTGGACTGACGTTTTTACCTATACATGATCCTACATTAGGGTGGTTGATTTCTGTAAAATATGCCAGTCCCATGGATGGTCCTGGGGATGAATTCGCTTGGGGAGGCAGAAACTTTCTCCGCAGCCGGCCAACCTGTGTGACAGGACCAAGGCTGAGATTCGACAGCTCCTCAAGGCGCGGCCGGAGAAAGACCAGGGGTGTTTTTTGGTTGATACTATTGCCCCCTCACCCCAAAAAGAGGGGATTGGGAGTGATTCGGGGGTGAAGCCCTGAACGACTTCTTGTTGTAGCTTCTGAATTCGCCTTTTGACCAGACCAGAGGTGAAGGGCCGGGACATCCATCGGGGTCTTCATGAACCACCCGACGGAAGTCCTGGAGTTCTTTGGTGCTGTCAGTTGGGTGTGGTGCGGTTGGCTCGAACTGCTGTGTTGGGTGTGGTGTGTGTGGTTCCAACCTCGACATGTGCAAAACCTCTTTCCCCAAACTCGGTTCCTCGCCCGATGTGTTCGTTCATGTCTCGACGAGTGTGACCGAGCACGTACCGAGACAAAAACTGGAGGAGTATATGAAAGTGGATCAACCTGATGAACTTCGGGCCTGCATCCCAGCTGTTTCATGGTGTGTGTTTTTTTTTTTTTTTTGTGTTGGTCAAGCGAGAGGGGCGGCACGCCTGCGACTGAGGCAGAGGTGCTCACGGACATGCACTACCACAACTACTCGTTTTGCGTGTACGCTGCGGAATCTTTTTAGCAGGGTCTTTTGTCTTGACGACAGGAATCAGACCGGAGCTAGAGATTGACATCCTTGTTTTTGAATCTGAAGTAGCAGTGGGTCGTCCAGTCAGCGCACTCTTCATGTTTTGAAAGCAGTGAAGGATGCGACCCACAGCCAAAGGGCGCGACTGCAACTCCACACGACTGCTTGGTCGGTCTCTTTCAGTGCTCACAGAAATAGCTGGAGACAAGCAACTTCATTCACGAACAACTAGCATGTCTGACCATTTTGGATCATACTTCCGCATCCATCACAATGCTTTAGACTAACAGATTGCAAGCATCTTGCAACTAGAAGTCATGTCAATCGGAAGGAGAACACCGAAGGAGATTGAGCCCAACCGCCTCGCCTCACCTCTTTGAAGCACCAACCACGACGAAACTCTTCGACCCCAATTCTTTCCCACCGCGCGCTGATCGCGACTGATGCGCCGTGATGGGTCAAGGCCGCCTGGATCTGGGATGTGCGGCCTGGGATGTTCCTGGCAGTTCTCAAGAGTGCCGAACCTTCTCATATCTATTTATATCTATTTAAAAAAATACACACACATGGTAGTTATACTGACCACTGACCCAGGGGCGACGAAATGAAACATAGTAACATATGGGATGTTCTTGGGATGTCAATGCGATGTGAGCGCCCGCCGAGCGACCGAGAGAGTGGCGTGAGAGCCCGCTGACCCACAGGAGTGTGAGCGGTGCTCGCCTCAGGGCGATGAGAAGAAGACGCATCGGTGGGTCGGGCGTTTGATTTATGGATGGTATGGATTCCACCATGGGATTCCCTGACTTTTGGCTTATATAGGATATATTGTCATACAGAAATCCCCAATTATCATGCGTGAATCCCGTTCTGGGGACATATCTTACATATAATTTTCGGTATATTCCATCAGCAAATCATATGTCTTCCATCATGGATCATCTCATCCAGGGTGTTCTTTGAGGGCCCGAATCCAGGCCTCATGGCTCCAAGGCTTTTTGGGGAACAAGTCCTTACCTGTTTTCGAGTGAAAAGAGGGCCTGCCATGTGGCGCCATGGGTCATGGAACCCTGGGAGAGACCACCCAAATCCGACTCGAGGACCTGGGAGGTCAACCTACCCTTGTTTGGGGCTCCGGGTTTTGACCCAGAGCCATGCATGGCCCCGGGATTCTTAGGGATGAGTCTTGTTGCGATGCCATCGGGCCCATGTCGTAGCGAGCCGGTCGGAACCAAACCCGACGTCCGTTTTTTCGGGTCGGCCCGACCGCGAAAAGGACCAGGTTTGACTGGGTCTTTGATGGTCTTTGGACTTGGGAAATCGCCTGTTCCCAGCGTATCCATCATCATCCCCAAGATGCGAGGCAGCTCTGCCACACAGCACCTATCAGCCGAAATCTCCAGAGCAACCTTGGACATTCGTGGAATCCCACGCTCCGCATGAAATGGGTATAGAACATGGAGAGTCGGTCTCAAAGCGCTCGAGGACGCTTCAAGTTGAACGCTCAACTCAATCAACTCCATCATATATATATATATATATGCATTGGCTCATTTGACTTCACCTCATCTCAAGACAGATAAAGAAATGATATGAAATGATCCTTTATACCTGTCACCTCCTCCCCAAGTCGCCCAAGTCACCCCAAGTTCCCCGCGCGAAAGGAAAAATCAAACATACATATACCTCCCCATGGATCCACATACCTTTTGAGAAGGTGATTGGAGACTATTTATGGCTTGGAGGGTCCAATTACCTGAGGAATCGAAGGTCAAACCCACCGGAGCCACGAAGGCAAGAAGACCCGGTGCTCGGCGCCGCAAGAAGCCCAGGTTGGAGTCATCCACCCTCCGAAGGTGCTGCATGAACGGCAAGGCGTGGACCGCGGCCCGGGCGAGGTCGGATGGTGTTCGGGTCCCGTCCGTTGGTTTGTTTCCCCAGACACGCTGCGGGGCCGACCTTCACCCCCCCCCAAAAAGCTCCCCACCTGATTCGCAAACATGGCATTCGCAATGGATAGTGGGCAAACATGCCAAGACAGCTTAAGTGACCTGACAAAGGACCCTGTAGGGGTACCCAATTGGGATAGTCGTTCTTCAACCTCTGTTGGTGGGTTCCTCATGATCCGACTTGGCTATATAAGAGCCTCCCCTCCATTTCGCGCCCCCAAAAAATAAGAATGCCAGCCTGTGGCTGCGGTGAGGGTTTTGTAGCTTTGATGAACATTCCAGAAGAGATCGAAATGACTCGGACTCCCAGGGGCGAGTAAGTCATATATACATTCTGCACGCTCACACCTTCAACTTCTGTGGATCCCCTCTTTGACCTGCACCCCATCGCACCATGCGCTGTGCAGGCAGCCGCTGGCCAAGATGGAGGAGGCTATGGTGGCGGGTTTTGGTATGGGAGATGAATCGGTGACGCTAATTCTACAGGGTCACCTCATTTTACTTGTTCTGGTTCGGTCATGCAAAAACAGTACTTGATGAGTACAAGGATCAGTTTTCATTTGGTCCTTGGACTGGAACCGGCTAATGTCAAAACACCACGGAATCACAGATTGTTGTGAAATCCCACGAGGCTTTCACTTGGCTCTAGGGTGACATTATAGCATGTTATAGCATCAATATCATTGATCAATCAAGAGTGGCATGCACCTTCAGACCTGACCTGGGCGTTTCGGAACAGGGTGATCCGCGCACAGACCGCCACATTCATGAATCTCACACACATCATACCCTATAACCCAGACCATCCATGTATGGAAAATTGACACAACGCTAACCCTCAGAACATCTTAAAATCATCCCAATGTACGTAAATCTTTTCAGTCCCATGGATGCTCTGGGAAGAATCCGTGGAACCCAGCAACCTTTTTCACCTGACCCTTGGTCGTCATCCAGAATCCGCAGAGCGCCAGGAGCACCTTCGTTGTGGCAGCGGCTCCTCAGCCCGCCGGGGACGCTCAGAAGCTCAGAAAGCTGGTTTTCCTCGGGAGTGAGGGAGGATCCTCACCGGCGTGAACCAACAAAGCAGGACTGGTTCACCCCAGCCGCTCCCAAAAAAGGAGGCACAGGAAGTTCGGCTCTGGGTGGTTTGGTTCATCTCATCCGTGGGCCACTTCGGCACCCCGACTTCCTGCCTCTTCGGCACCCCGACCGTGTGGCGACCATGTAGACACCTTTGCCAGGTCCCGACGCACTACCGCACTACCACGGGGCTCTTGATAGATTAACAGATATGTTTTAGGGGGGGCCCGAAGTGTAGAACCTCTACACACAGCATGCAAGTGCAGCCTTCCCTGCCACCAACAGTTCCATAGGTCTGTTCCATAGGTCCCCGACCACTCTTTCTACCCACCTGGGAGTCATAATCCGTACAGGGGCCACATGAGTCAAATGTGGATTCTCAGCCAACAGGTGTTTTCTTTTTCAGAACCCTAGTTCGACTATCCCATATACCCGCGCAGGGTCCTTTGTCACTTCACCTCTTTTGGTAGGGTTGATTTCTTCTGACAGAACGACGGATCGTGTGGGGCCTCCTCCGGCGCCGCCCGAACCAACACGTGATCCGTCGGTCCGTCGGTCTCTGCAGACGTCGCACGAGCGTGGGTCGACCTGCCGACGACATGCGCTGATCCTCTTGGGTTCCCCACCCAGGATGGCAAGCCTGTGGCATGACCCCAAACACGACCCGTCTGGGACTGACATAGGACTGCCGCCCCAGACAGACCCCCCTGGCCAACACCGTTGGCCGTTTCTCGGCATAGATTGCCATACATGGAGTGTATGGGTACAGTAGATGCTACAGATACCCACGTTCCCTCACCCTGCCGCCTTGTTCGTGACCTTTGCTCTGATTGCTTTCTGCTCAGACCTTTTTTCCTTGGTCCAAACCAGTTTTGCAGGATTGGCCAAGAGTTAGCGTCCAAGAGTTTCAAAGGGGTGCTTAATGAAGGTGAGGGGTGCCCAGAATGTCCACTCACTGGATGGGACTAGTCTCACCCCCAACTCCATGTGACTGCTGGGTGCTTTTCTTCTTGTGTTTTTCCGTTGGGGAAGAGGCAGAGATCTGCCGGCAGATGGATTCTGGGCTCACCTCCTGGGGTAGGATATCAACGTCCGACGTCCTGCGCCTTCTGCCCGACGTCATGCAAGAAATGGCTGGAGGGAAGAACTACAGGAAACCCATCGTTTCTTTTTGCGTGGAAAAACCATGGTTTCCTGATGTTTCCGGTATTGTTCCACCAATTCTGGCACGACGTTTGCGCCAAGGACCTGTCGCTGTTGCAAGACAGATGGTGAGCATACCGTGGCAGATGGGGACGATGTGCTGGACGCCCTGGCGTCGACTTGCCGCCGTCCTTGGCCAGTTTGAAACAGTCACCAGAAGGGCTCCAAAAACCACTCATGCCAATATGCCAAGATGATCCAATATATGCCTAGATTCATCTAGATTCTAGATCTTCCAACTGTACAAAAAATATATCCCTTTTTGTATTGCCCTAGGCATCCAAGTCCTTCTCAGAAGGTGATTCTTCTGTAGGTTTGGAGGGTCCAAGTAACTTGGGGAAGAATTGCTTTTTTATGATTTCCCGCTTCCTTGAGCACAAGTCCAAGTATCATAATCCCTAGGGCTCCTGGCCCATACCCTCAGGTTCGGTGGTTGGTTAGGCCCCCCTGCCACCCACCATCACCATCTTCGAAACGGAGGTAGGCCAGCCAGGAGCCCAAACGGGATCATACTGAAGCACGAAATGAAGTGAAGCCATGACCCAGACACTCCATGGGACTGCCATATAATATGCCTACATTGACCCCCCTGGCACCACCCCTGGCCTGATCGGCATATATGCCAGTCCCATGGGTCGTGTCTGGGGAAGACCCTTTTCGGAGTCCTTTTGGAATCCCGTTCGCCCGCCCCCGAGGCCGGCGCAGATCGCCGACTGCGACGACGAGTTGAATCGAGGCGGAGCTGGAACGGTCGCGTGTCACGGAAGCACCTCTCGATCGCAACACGCCAAACCCAACGTGTGGATCCGGGATCGCAACACGCCTTCGTAGCTTCCCCTCAACATGGAGCCTTCGGCGCTTGGGTGGACCATCCGACCCAACCGCGGACGAGGGCGTTCATGGAGTCCTCAGCGGAGTCGGGCTCCGAACGGCGCCACGGTTTGTTTCTCCGAACATGCACCCAACAACACATGCATCATCATGCATCCATATGGATCTTCGTGGCGTGACGCGCGTTTTGTCTTTGTGCAAAGCTAATTAATGTTGTTGTTGGTCCTGTGTTGGGTCCTACCAACAAAAAGGCTTTCTGTTTCAGCCGTGTCCTCTGGGCCCGCCGTTGGACCGTGACACCCGCCGTCCACCGTGGACACCGACACCGCGTGGACGGACGCGTGTCCGACTCCGCCCGGTTTGAGGACTCAGCAAGTCAGCTCCGAAGGACCGGGAAAGACAGTGAGAGAACAGTGGGTGGGTGCTGAGGGTCATACCCAGACACACCAGGACCATGGATGGACCCTCCAAAAGAGGTGTCTAGCCTCAAATAGCCGAGCTCTTAGAGGTGAGTCGAGGTGTCCCAAAAACCACCAAATCTTGGAAGGTCCTTGTATGACTCATATTTCCGAGAAAAAAGAACAGTGGCTGATTTCAGGGGTCAATGCCAGGACCTTCCAAGATTCGGTGGTTTGGGACACCCCGAATCACCTTTAAGAGGCTATGAATAGACACCTCTTGGAAGGTGCTGGTATAGATTCCAGTCCCATGGATACTGAGAGAAAAGCGAGATGAGATGTCGCGATGCAGAACGACTCAAATCCAGGGTTCCGGTATAGGTGTTCGTGAAGTTTACCCAGCATGACCGGATTTGAGGTTATTGAAAGGAATTATTGTTGAAAAGAAACATACAATGGGTGCCCTCGCTGGACTACCCTACACTACTATCCGGGATCTCCAGACAGGACATCAAGGGATGTCAGAGGTGTCTCTGTGGTGCTGGCCATAGTTTACGTTATAATAGTATAACAGTATAACACTATATTACACTCGATTTTTGAGCCACCGGGGCCATTTCTTTGGAGATGGCTGCGTTGGCGAGATGGCTAGAGATTGGCAGGTGTCGACACCCACCTCGCTACTGACCGCCCTCCACACCCACATCGATTGGTCTGGGTGGGAGTGGTAAAAGCATGTGAACCACCCAGCGGGAGTTTGACCAGGTCACACTGCGGACAAGCAGAGCACCCCAGGGTCATCTCGAGAGTGCGAAGAGATGGACTGATCGGTGAAGTGTTCATCCGAAGCCTCGATCTAGCAACTTTGGACCACTTTGGACCATTGAGGTGACTCACGGCAACAGAAAACAGAGGCAGAAGAGAGATATAGAATTATATACCAGGAGTCACAAAGGGGTGGTTTTTAGTCCCATCCAGTGAGTGGAGTAGCTGGGCACCCCTATCCTCCAAGTTCGGCATCCCTTTGTGACTGCTGGTAGAGAGGTTTCGTCTTCTTCTTCAGGATTCCCACCGTTCCTTCACACCCGTTCCTTCACACGTCAGGCGGTCAGCGATACCAAAGCGACACCCGCGACTCACCCGCGACACCCGCTTCTTCGGTCCGCTCTCAGGTGGACGGCAAGGCGGACTCCAAAGAGCTCGGGTCTCCGGATGCGCCGATGCGGTCGATGGCAGTCCGATGAGTCGTGTGACAGTGGTGGACAGCCATCTTCTTCGTTTCGCATTGCGCCGTCTGTTGCGCGTGTTCTGTCCGCCTCCACAGCTATATATATATATCACATATATATGACAGAAGTCCCCCAAATAACCTAAAAACGTACATGTGCTTTCCGTATGAGTCATGGAAACACCTTTAGTTCGGCCCTGAGAGTTGGATAATTCCCCAAAGGATATAAGGAGAATGGCGTGAAAAGCACCACTGGTCTACCACTCCAGCACACTTTATAACAACGACATCTTCAACCTCCTCCAAGAAATTGTCAGATATACTGACATGCTTCCTTTTAAAGATCAGTGGCAGAGCAAATGTTGCCCCGACTTGCCTGCGGGCTGTTTGGATGTATTTGATGATAAGCCTGGCAGCTTCCTTGCAGAGTCCAGCAGCGCAGCATGACCCGCCACAGGGACCATACATCAGAATAGGTTGACAGAAGTGTTGACAGATCATGATGCATGATTTGACCTTTATGTGATCTATATAAACGTGTCTGAAGAATCCCTAACTTATGGATCAAAGTTTTAATCAAATCATCCATAATCATCCCAACCTTGACTCTTAATTGCACTTGGTCACAAGCTTTTAGCCAACCGCTCCACCTCCACCTCTCCCGGCCCTTCCCACCCTCCACACGCACTTCTCCTCGTCCCGAGGTGCGTCCGAGGAGACAAGCGGCGGTGGACTGACACCTCCCTGGCCTCGAACACGGACCGGAAGGAGATCGGACTCTCGTTGAACGAGTTCGCGGCTGGGGCAGCCCAGCGGCGCATGCCGCGGTGCAGAAGCACGGGTGCGCGGTTGTCAGTGTATGGTCAAAAGGAGAGGGGTGAAAGGCAGAGGAGGCAGAGGGACCGTGGATTGCACTCATTTAAAACATATTTCACAACTGTCCTATTCTGAGGGATGCATCTATTTTGGATGCGTCTATATAGACCTCCATGGCAGGGCGACCTTCTCCAGCGGGCAGGGACCTGAAGAAAAGCCTTTCTGCTTCGGTCGGATCCATTCCACAAAAGCTTCCACTTTGCACAGTCTTTGTACATTCAGCAGAATGCAATTGGGTTGCACATACCAAGTGTTTGCTGGTTGAGGAACAGAACTTTGTACTATATTGCTGGTACGTGCTTGCACGTACCAGATTCCAAGCAGACATCACTTAAGGTAACACGTTTTTGGTCGCCCACCATCAGACCAAAAATCCGACACGTCCGACGAGACCGGTGGGCAGAAACCTGGTGGGTTTTCATGCACCGTGTGTCAGATTCTTCAGTCATGGACGGCCCAGTTTTCATCTTCCACCCAGTAGCTACCCCATGCGCGCATGCATCGCGCACGAATCGCCGAGATTGTCCACCGAGCAGCTCGAAGTCTTCAAAAGGCGCGGCGATCGGATGCGAAGATTTGGCGTCGGACATCATGTGAGCACCAAAAGTGCCCCAACAGATTAGAAGTTGACTCCTATATAGAAGTTGAACCACCTACTATTTAATCGCCCTTTCCGAGCAACCATTCATTTTAAGGGTTTTAATTCCACAAAACCAGATCCTTCCCACTTTCAGAAATGGTCGAACGGACTTCCAGATGGGCCCTTTCTTGGAACCGGGGCCTCTTCGCCGACCGCGAATCGTTCTCAGTTCATGAGGCTGTCGGTGTGAGTGACGAGCCGACTGCGCGGGTGGCCTCCTCAGCCGCCGAAGGGCGCGGGCGAAGGGTGCGGGCGCGCCATGGGTGGGTCATAATGAATTAGCATAGTACATTATATAGAGACCCAAGACTTCAAAGTCCATGAAGAGAAAGCTTAAACCTGGCTGCTGTAGTCCAAAATCCTATAGTCATATACCAGGACCTTCCAACAGGTTATTTTTGACACCCCTGAACCTGTAAGAGGGGGTTTGTAGACACCCCTTGGAGGGTCCTGGTAGAACGTCAGGTTGTTCGATGAGGAACATCAGGAAATG
Source organism: Durusdinium trenchii (assembly GCA_963970005.1). Lineage (NCBI taxonomy): Eukaryota > Dinophyceae > Suessiales > Symbiodiniaceae > Durusdinium > Durusdinium trenchii. The sequence goes on from CAXAMN010010001.1 coordinate 1,359,784, forward strand.
CATGCGGCATAGTGTTTTGGGGAGTGCAACGTCACGTTTTCACCTACTGCATATATTAACCAAAAACCAAACTTCTTCCCAGATGCTCCCTTCGCCATCGCACCAGTCCCTCAAATGCAGGGGTCCCAGATGGGAGGAGTCCCCGGGGTCCGCTGCCACCGCGCGCCCTTGCGCGCGCGGAGCAATCCTAAGGACCTGGATCGTGGTGTGCACGTGGAGAACATCTATGCACATGGCTCAGAGTCGGCGAGTTCGGCTGAAATTGAACTAGGGTTTTCGGTTGCCACATCGGCGAGCAGGTCGAGCATGCGATGTGGAAAACCTCACGAATCCCCATGGGTAAAAGACGGTAGATGAAACAGGAAGACGGTGTGGATTTGATTGTGGACATGATCTCCTGTGGCAAAGTCTGCAACCTGTTTGACGACTTAGAGAGGATGACCTACAGCTGCTATCCGCTGCTACTGTGCAGGACTTCTATGATCCGGAAGTTCATAAAGTGCGAGTGAGGAGAACGTGATGCCTTGCGAGTTTTTCTTTTTTTGTGAAACATCATGAAGACCCAATATGTAATACGCTACTATTGGCTCCTGACCTCACTACTAGGAGCAAGAAGCTACTAGGGCTCCTGGCATCGCTACTATATAGGAGCAATGACGCTACTAGGAACAAGGACGAACAAGAACACAGTTTGCCATCAGATGTTTTGCGTCTCAAATGCCACGAGTTCCCAGGGTAAAGATAGGTCAATACACCAAAAAGCATCGCAGGAGTCACTGAGCTCGCGGGTGGTGTGGCTCGTCCCCATCCCGGGGCCGTGGATGTGATGCGAGGGACTCACCGAACGCACGCCGATCACGCCGATGAAGCTCCGCAGGAAGATGGACGACACGGTGCTCCACACCCGAACCACACAAGCGCGGCACACCAACATGAGCCGAACTGGCATGTGTTGTCAGGCTGCAGAGGTGGAAGACCAACCCCTAAACAACCCCAAAGCCTGGCCTTGAAGAAATAAGGGCTCTAAAGCATAGTCCACTGGAGTACATAGTGTCTTCTGTTGCTAAGTTGGATGTTTCCAGAGTGCCACCAGCTACCAAGCAAGAAAGCCCTGGTTTCAACTGTGGAAGAAGCATCATTTTTTGTTTTTGGACACTCAGAAACCAGGCGACGGCATCAGCCAGGAAAGTCTTGAAAGGTTGTTGAGACTGGACCCATGGCCGGCCTGTTACATGCCCGGCGAGGACACCGCAACACGAGCTTGCCCTCCATATTCCACGGCCCTAGCACCTGCATGAATCCAAAGCACTTCATGGTATGGAATAGCATGTTAAAGAGCGCTAGGGTTAGGACATGTTGGGACAACCTTCTTGGGAGATGATCCATGGGCCTCCTTGGGATCATGAGCCTCGGACCCTCGACCCCTCAAGCTCCACTCGATGAGGGCCCCCAACCTGTCGTGAGCACAGGGTTGTGGCCGGACCCCTCACTTCTAGGGCCGAACCCTTCCCAGACAGAACCTATTGATCCTCTGAGTTGAACCTATTGATCCTCTGAGTTGTAAACGCAAAGCAGGTCAAACACCTTCTTTCACTCTTGCACAACAAAGGGCTGCAGGTACATGCCCTAGGTCAACTCAAGTTCAAACATCATGAATGCCGTGTTGATTTTTGGCTCCCCCCTCCCGAATCTCTCTGACTCGGGTTCAAGGAAGACACACGGCAAAGGTCAAAAGTAGACTCAAGCCCTCTGTCACAGGCTCTAGGCGATGGCTCTAAACTGAATCGAATCCTTCCGATCACACAAGAAACTATGGCCACAGGTTCATTCCCCTTCGAATGGTTGTGACCCAAACTTGGAAAAAGAAAACTCTAACGGAACGGAAACGATCTCTCAGTATGCCACCATAACGCTCCTCAAACTCCAGCTCACCGGGCGCTCCCCAGTGCTTTCTGCCAGGAAAAGAAGAGGCTGATGCCTTTCCACTGTGACTTCAGGTAACACATGGATCTGCTACCCTTTCTATTGTCCACCCTGGCAAACATGGTTCCATCTTCCATCCAGCCCAACGTGACCACCCCTGCCGTGATGCCATCTTGAGGAGGCGGAGCAGAAGCTTCTGAGTCATACAATTTCTTTCGCCAGGATGGGAGTTTGTGCACCAAAATCTGAACTGTGCCATTCTGCACAATCTGGTTGTAGGTCTTGGGGGGGCCATGCAGAAGGTCAGGTCCAAGCTCACGGAGAAGGTCAGCAGGGAACATCCATCGAAAATCCCAAAGTTCCTGACGTTTCAGCCGAGACACAAATTCGATCATCGTTTCACCTGTCCTTGCCACATAGACACCCTCGAAGAACACGTGGCTTGGAGACACTCTCGACAGATCTTCAAGTCCTCCCCTTCTGACTTCCTCTGCCTCAGGGATGTAGTCCAAATTTGGATCCGAGCGACCATGAGAAAGACGCTTGACAGAAACACCCGAGCTGCCGAACCCTTCAGACCCACGTTGAGTGATAGACAGGGCCCCAGTGCAATACAAATCCTCGGCGTTGAACTTCTCCATGATTAGCTGACCGATCCAGTCACCCGGGTTCACCACCAAGGTGTCAGCACCATTGTTGACCAAAATGACTTTCACTTCTCCACGAAAATCAGGATCTATCACTCCCCCAGCCACGTCAATGCCTCGCAAAGCAAAAGAGCTCCGAGAGGCTATGCGTCCATAGCAACCACGAGGAAACTCGCAGGCGAAACCCAGAGGCACTAGCTTCCTTTCACCTGGTGCAATCTCCACCAGACTGGAGGCCGCAACGTCCCACCCAGCTGCCTGCGAAGTGCCCTTCGAAGGAAGAGAAGCTTGGTCGCTCAGCAACTTGATCTTCATGCGATCACTTTGACCAAAAAGGCGCCTCACCACCTCCCAGCCCATGTCTTTGATGAAGTGAAGCAACACAACCAATCCTGCCAACAATAGCACCCAGCCTTGATCTGCCCAAGATCCAGCGTCTGCCTCCACTCGGGTCTCCTTTATCTCACACGTCTCTGCTGCTTGCGACGTTGGAAGAAGAGACGCCCCAACTGCCAACAAAGACAGCGACTTGAGCACCTTGGAGTCAACGATGGATGAGATCACGTGCTGTTCCTGCTTTCCCCCCTGGTCGTCAGCACCCAGAGAAGGATCACCCAGCCAAATACCACTGCAGAACCTGCTCAACTGTAGCGAAGGCAAAGGTTTCGTGAGTCCATCTGCCCACAGCGCCGTGCCCACTCGATGGCTCAATGTCAGTTCTCCAGCCCGCAAAGCCTCTGACAGACAGCTAGCCCGGATCCGTAGATGTCTCGTCCTCCATCCTCCCCCAGCTCCGGTTGCAAGGACCACTGCTGCTCGGTTGTCATTGTAGATTTCCAAGTCCACCTTAGACGTGAACAGCTGCACCAAGGAACGAACTGACCTCCCCGTCTGAAGACCTTCTACAATGGCTGTTAGCTCTGCTTCAGCTGTCGACAATGCCATCAGGCTTTGCTTTCTGGACTCCCACTGGACAGGACACCCCGCCAGAAGGATGATGGTGCCGGTGACACTATGGCTGTCTCCAGGGGAAAACGATGCATCCACCAAGACCTCCAAAGTTCCTGAATGACGAGGGACACTCCAACGTAAGTCAGAATTTGTATCTTCTGGCACTGCTTTTGTATAGTGCAAGCCAAAGGTCAATGAACCCTTCACATAGGCCAACACCGCCAGCCCCATCTCAACTGTCCATCGTGGCTTCTTGACCGCGTTCTGAGCCATCTTCATCACTGCCCAGGTCAGGTCTGGGCGGGTCTTGCCCGACAACCACAAGAGTTCTCCCGTGATCTTCTGAGCCTCTCTGATCTTGGGAAGGGAGACCGTCTCCTCCTCCTCTTTCTCCTCTGGGACCTTGATGAAGGTCGCTGCTGCTCCACCGGGATGCCGATCTATGACCTCTCTGGTGTAGCACTCCTGATGCAAGAAGTAGGAGCCGTCCTGGAACCGTTGAATCTCAATTCCCAGGAACCTCATTGAACTTCCTCCAATCACAGCATACTCTGGTGAAGACGTGGACCATCGACTCTGGATCGTCTTGGACGCAGCCTCCGTGACGGACTTAGGGCCCACCATCAGCACGTCGTCCACATAGACAATCAAGTGCCCCACTACTTTCCCCCAGCTTCTGCCATCCTCCTCCCCACCAGGAACAACTTCTTGTATTGCCCAGAGATTTGGATCTTCCATTGGCCGGAAAGAGAACTTCTTCTCACTCGCACCCCCCTCATCATCTGCATCCACATAGGAGCCCACCATCTTTTGCAACTCTGAATCACGAAAGGAACTCCAATCCTTTGGGGAGGTGACAAGGCCGTACATTGCAGAGGTTACTAGCCAGTGTTCCCCTGGCTGTGCCAAACCTGCTTCCTCCAGGATTTTTGGAGGTCGAACAATCACCGTCTCGCCTTGTGCCTTTGGAGCAAGAAGAAAGGCCGATTTCACATCAAGGGACAGACATTCCCATTGCCGAAGTGAAGCAAGCCGCAACATAGTTCTCAGCTGGGTTGAGTCTGCTCCAGAAGCGTAGACCTCTTCTCCTGCTCTAGGCTCCATGTAGTTGCCACAGCACACGATGCGGGACCTTCTGCGGCCGTCTCCGGCCTTTCGGGTAAAGACCCCCATTCCAGGAATGAGTTCAGCTCTTTCACCTTTCCGGTGTGCCTCGGCCATGATCTCCCGGGTCTGCTCCTCGGTGATTCTCTTGATGGCCTTGTTGCTGTCGAAGTTGTCAATCTCAGTGCGCAGAGAAGGAATCCATAAGGCCAGTGACTTCCGAACTTCCTGCAAGCTAATCGTTCGAGTTTGGAGAAACAGTTCTTCATCTTCACCTGCCACTTGCTTGGCCTCGGTTTCCAGCTTTTTACAGGCTGTCCATGAATCTGGCACAAGAGTCTCGATCTTCTGGTTCTCATCGTCGAGGTCATAGATCAACCCGATGGCCTCCTCTTCTCTGGTCAGGCCGGCCTCAAACCGACTGAATTCTTCATTAGCCCAAGCTTGGCCTCTATGGAGACGACCTTGAAGTTCTTCTGCCGACAGACAGGACAAGGAGGTCTTCTCATGGAGTCTCCTCTTTGGAACCACCACCCCATCCAGAATGCTTGCTGGTTCAGGCCTCTCCTTCACGGTGACCACATCTTCCAAAGCTGGTGGGTCTTCTGCCTGAACTACATCAGCTGTTCTTACGAACTTGCCCTTCTCGATCTCGACCACATGGCCTCCGCTTGTGAGACTCATTTCAGGATCAGGTCCCCTCACCACTCCAGGCCGTTTACGCATCCTCCAGTGTCCCTGAAAGTCGTCCCAGCCTTTCGTTGTGACCATCACCTTTCTTCCCCAAGGCAACAATCTCGGCGTGCTGAAGCCCAGAGCTTGGAGCTGCAATCGCCCACGCCTTTCGCCCACATGCTTGGCCATCAAAGGCCACAATTCTTCACCTTCACCAGCCGATCGGATCAAAGTGTTGATCCCCCGACGGATGACACCCACTTCAGCTTCGGCACGACCATTTGCTTTCCAATCGCTGCCGCTGGTGAATGTCCTGTAGATGCCACGAGCCTCACACCACCTCCGTGTCCCTAGCATCTCTGCCGCACCATCACTGTGAACTCTTCGAACCTCCATTCCAAGGTATTTCAATCTTGCCAACATGCGAGCCAAGGCCGCCTTCATCTCCGGGCCTTGCCTGGACGTCAAGGTCTCGACCAGGGTGTAGTTCATCACACTGACCTCCTCCGCCTCGACTTCCAACCTTTCCCATTCTTCCAGCACTTTCGGATCACCATCACTCTGCTGGACATCTTCCGGCTCTGCTCGAGGTAACAGATCACCGCCTTCTTCCTCCTCTGGCGGCTCCTCCATAACCTTCAAGGCATCTAGAATCTCTTGAGGGAGAGGCACCATGCCATCCGCGTTCTTCTTCACCGGAATAGCATAGACACCCACCAGGAAGTACTTGGATTTCTTGCGGAAGTCTTCACCCGGTCGAAAGGGTCCACAGACATCCAGACTCAACGTCATAGCATCAGGATGGGGAACTTTTCGATGAGGACGACTCCGACCTGCCCCTTTTAAGCATGTGGTGCACTCCCTTGAAAAAGGAACATGATCCTGCAAGACATGAATGCGCCACTGCTCTGCCGTCATCTTGGACACTGCTGGTGACTCTTCATAGACCCCCAGATCACACCGCTGGTCCAGCACCAATAGAATGCCCTTGACAATCTCCTCCTTGAACCTTTCCGGCCACGCAGCCCAACCACTACTCTGCATGGCTCTTGTTTCAATTGAGGCACTAACGTCCAAAACTTGTCCATGAGAACGGCAATCAGAAAGTCCTTCCAAATGGCTCAAGTGAGGGATGTTTGTGCCAAGTGTTGTCGGCTTTCGACGAACGTGGCCCAGAGCTCCAAGGTCCAGCCTGACCTCCTTCAGGTTGAACAGGTCACGAAACACTCGCCATTCCGGCCAAGCGTAGAAGGATGGGTACTCATTGGTGTCCCCCGGTGACTTGTACTCTTCTGGGTCCCTTGGATGCTCCTTCAAGAACATGACCTTCTTCTTCCGGGCTGCACACGCGACCGTATAGAGCCACAGCTGCCTCATCCATAAGACGGCGTCACTCCATGCCAGCTCTCTCATGGCATCCGAAAGATCACTCAGGGCAAATCGCTCTGGTCCACTCCTAGCACGAAGAGGAGGTGGACCTGGCCTCCGAAACCGGAGCTTGGAAACAGTCCGACACGGTGGGCCTCCAAGGACGACATCAACAACTCCTTTTTCACACACCTCAGCAAGGAAGCTAGTGAGCTGGTCTGAGAGAAGATCCTGGTTCGAGTCAGCCGTCTTGTCGATGCAGATCACCGTTCTGGAATTTGAATCCAGTCGTTTCCTCCACCAAGCCTGATCCGGACCAGAGAAAAGGTGCAGGATGACCGAAGAACTGGCTGCAATCCTCTGGCGTTGACGACGGTTGAGAGGAACGGCATCTCCGGTCCATCGACCAGTAGGCACCACCCTGGCAATGAGCTCATCTGGAACCTCTGGCCACATTTCTCTCAAATCCTTCAACCACCTCCACACATTTGGAGCCAAGTCACCTGGATTGCCAGCCTTCAGTGCTGCAACTCTGCGAGACAAATCGGCTTCGAACTCCTCCAACTCACGGATCAAACGGTTCGCCAGCTTCAGATCGACTGTCGGGCATCCAGATTCCAAGACGACCTCCACCTTCTTCCCAGCCGGGTCACAAAGTTCAAAGGACTCGCCCTCCCACGTCACCTTATAGCCCAGACGCACGACCTTGCCGAGAGGGACAATGGTCTGAGTCTCAAAGTCTGTGATGAGGGTGCCCGTTGACTCAATCTGCCTTAGGGTCGTGACCCCCGCTGCCAGCTCCACTTTGATGGGAATGGCCTTCTCAAACTCCTCCTTCGATGCTGCTGGCCTCAACACGTGAGTGGCACCGCCGTCAAGAAGTGCTCGACCTGCTCCTTCAACTGGATTGACCGAACGCATGCACAACACCTTGACGGATGGCCGGAGTGACTTCAGAAGCTGCACCGCCTCCTTCACCAAATCCTCCGAAGGCTGAACTGGAGGTGGAGCAAAGGCATTCCCGGTTGCAGCTTCACTTGACATGCCTCCCTGTCCTTCGCTCCCTTTCGAGCCACCCTCCTTGGACTTGATGTCATCACCAATCTCCTTCTTGACCTTGGGGACCTCCTTCACAGGGCAGTCCGGCTTCAAATGCTGGGTTGATCCACATGACCAGCATCTTCCTTGCTTCGACAGTGCCTTCCACTCATGCGGGAATGGGCATTTCTGTCCCTTCTTGCATCCACTGTCTGAAAGGAAGTACCGACAGACAGGCTTGTCTGAGGAGGATGCCTTGGGATCGTTCTTGGTCACCTTTCCATCAGACTTGTCATTCTTGAAGTCCTTGACGTCTTTGGAACCCTTGGCATCCGCATTGTCCTTGGACTTGTCCTTCACATCTCGTGGCTTACTTCCCTCCTCCCGGGTCGCACCACCCTCCCCATCCAAGGCTTTCACCTTCACAGTGTCCTTGAGAGGTGCAGTTGAGCCACCATGGAATGCAGCCTCACCCTCCGCCATCAAAGATTCTGCAAACTGCTGAATCCCGTTCTCAGTAGGAGCAACATCCACCCGCAAGGCCGCCCGTGTGATCTGCAGGCGAAAGGCAATCTGAGAAGACTGCTTTGCAAGCCCAGCCGCAAACCTGTCCAGCGTGGCCAACAAAAGCACTGGATCTGGAGGTTGGATGCCAAGTTCCTGAACTCTTGTAAGCCACCTCCTCCAAGCCCGAAGAGACGACAGCCACTCCCCAAGCGGACCTGGAACTTTCTGATCGACCAATTGCTTCAGCAGGGTCGTCCTTTCACCAAGACCTCCAGGTTGATATACTCGAAGGACCTTGAACACAATGCTCACAGAACCCACCTCCCGCTGAGACACCAGCTCTGACCTGAGTGACTCGGGAATTGCTTTGAGAAGGGCAACTGAACCACGTTGTTCGATTCTCAACCATGGTGGTCTCTGAAATGCCTGAGGAGTGACCGGGACAAGCCTCAATCGTTCCATAGGCTCGGAGTTCAGCCAAACACGGTATAGTCCCCCCGCCACATTCAAGACCTCGTCCCACCACAATGAGGAACTCGCACTGATGTCCCTGAGAAACGGACCGATGGTCGTCAGCCAATCCCCGGCAATCAAAGGACCAATCTCGGACTCTGAGAGCTCTTGTAGTGGCGGCAAGTCGACTGCTCTCACCGACTCTTGCTGAGCCATGATGCCACCGAGCCAAGCAGGAAAACCTCCGTAGTTCCCAGCTGGATCAGCCCCACCTCCTGGCGGACCTCCACCCGGAGCACCAGGCCCACCGCCTCCTCCACCCGGAAAGCCGCCGCCGCCTCCACCCGGAAAGCCGCCTGGAAAACCACCGCCACCCCCAGGAAAACCTCTTGGATCTCCCGGAAAACCGCCACCTCCATGGCCTCCTGGGAAGCTGCCACCCGGCCCCCCACCTCCAATGCCACCAACTCCCAACGGATCACCGCTTTGGCGTCCACCACCCTGATGACCACCTCCCCGGTGACCACCGCCATCACGACCTGGTGAACCACCACTGGAATTCCCTCCATAGTGACCTCCGCCGGATTGATCGCCTGGTTGAGGATTGCCAGAAGGACCTGCCGCTGCCTCCTGAGGTGGAGGAGCACCCTGACCATTCGAAGGACCTTGACCGTCCCTCCTGCCAGAAAGACCTTGTCCAGCTCCTAGATGACCGTTACCAGTGCCACCCTGGAACTCCTCCGACATATAGCCCAAATGACTTTGACCACTGGTGGAAGGTGCATCTTTCAAATGACCTCCAAAGCCCTGCCTCACAAACGACCTGGACGCATCTGCCATGCCGGGAAACAAGGAACTCATGACTTCTCCCGAGGTGGTGGACACTCTATTGAACACCTCCATGAGGCTTGCCCTAGGCCCACCAAGTTGCCGAAAAGGTTCTCCAAAATCACCGGAAGGAAGGGGAAACGCACCTCGCGCTCCGTTATCTCGACCACCCATCAAAGGACCCAGCAAACCTTTATTGCCTCCCGCGCCCGAAGACACCCACGGAGCCCGCATCGCCTCGAGCACTGATTGCATTGCATTTCTCTCTTGAGGTGGAGCCCCAGCCATCATTCCATACATCCAGGGAGGTCCTTGACCAAATGGAGGTTGTTGCATACCCCAACCACCACTCATCTGCCCTGCTGACCACTCCCTCTCTTGCCAGAGTCTTGCATTCTCCGACATGAGACCCTGGATGAAGGCACGAATCGCCTCGGAGCCCTCCTTTGGAGGAGAGGGCACAGGATCTGGAAGCAACTCCGATGACTCCTGGGACGGAAGGTCCGCTGGCCTCAGCGCACGTAACATGGCTTCGTCCTGGAGTTTCTCTGACCAAAAAGGGTTCCATCCATCTGGCCCCAAAACAGCGGGAGGGCCTGATGGTCGCACCATGACCCCGTCCTTGGGACCCGCGTCCTCGATCGCCCGAACACCGCCGGACTCTGGCGTCTTCTCTGAAGTCGCACCCTCGCTCATTGCGAAAGCTAAGGAAACCGCCTAGAACCCAAACGTACTTGGGCTCATAACCCGCAAAGCAGGTCAAACACCTTCTTTCACTCTTGCACAACAAAGGGCTGCAGGTACATGCCCTAGGTCAACTCAAGTTCAAACATCATGAATGCCGTGTTGATTTTTGGCTGTAAATATTCCATGGACAAATCATTGGCCATGGCCACACACTCCAGATTCCATACATGGAGTGTTTGGGAAGTTTGGATCATCTTCATGCTTCGAGAGACCGGCATTTCTACGACATCGAGAGCGCGGCCCCACATGCGGAGCGCATGGCAGGTCTAGCAGTGACGTTGCAGAGACTGAAGGAGGAGCCGGGAGCGATCCCAGACCCATCCATGGTTTCATAGCACACTCACAGCTCAGGGCCCCAACAAAAACCTGCTTAACTTCCTAACAGATTGGTAAAGATGTCATAGATGGAGTGCTTGGGGTCATGGCATGACTGGGCTGGGGGACTACCTTCTTCTTCTTGGCACCTCCGACCCTCTATCCTCGTCCCAGACCTCCCCAGTCCGACGACGTCACACGTCGTCCAGGCCGATCAGACGGACCTCTTGGGTGAGCTGACGGTGGGGGGAGCCCGGGCGCAGAGCACTCGCTGCTGCCGAGAAACTCGCACGCAGAGCACTCCGGAGCTTTGGGGGGGCCCGGAAGGTCTCTCTTTTTGGGAGCGAGTGCGTCCATGGTGCGTCATTTGTTGGAACAAAATGGCGTTAGGTTACAGTGGTTTCAGAGTAGATGGCACAGACCTCAAGATGTCCTTTAGATGGGGGTTCATACAAACCACCTCTTGGGGTCTGTGCCATCTACTCTCAATCCACTCACTATACGTGTTTTTCATCTTTTTCTGGGTCAACTGGAGCCACTTGTGATTCGATTCCGCCAGCTGAGCTGAGCCTTAGCCATGAGGCGCGCCAAGCGGCAGAACAGCTCGGGGGCCCTGTGCGACGACGACTTTGGCAGAGTCGTTGGGGTGTTTGGCCAGCCACCTGAGAAGGTGATTGGAGACTATTTATAAGTCAATTACCTTACATTCAGTGGTTATTACATTACATTCAAGGGTTAAAGAATTATATATGTGTTTATTGGAGACTGTATAGGCGGCTGGCGCTGTGGGGCCCAGTCCTACCGAACCTGAGGGAAAGAGTCTTTCAACCAGCACCACCGAGGAACTCGGGTGCTTGGTAACCACCTTCCGGGCCTTGCCGGACACCGTGACACCCCTTAAACATCAACCGTTCTGCAACGCCGTTCTGTAATATAGCTTAATATTGAAGCTATAAGGCACAGACACCCCGAACACTCAGACAGCTCGGCTCCTGGTGGACCAGCTCTAAATGATTCCTTAAACCAATCCCCTCATGAGTTCGGGAGACGAGACGATCCGTCTCGAAACCGAGGGGTCCAGGGGTCCTTTGGGGTGGGTGGGTCCTTTGGGGCTCGGGATTGGTCCAACCCAAACACGACCTGTCTGGGACTGCCATAGCTGAGAAACGGCCAGGGGTGGTGGTGGTTTGGGGGGTCAATTGATCGGCAGTCCTATGGCAGTCCGGTCGTGTCTGGACCAATGAGATTTTGCTCGAGCTGAGCGAGTCAGAAAGGAGAGAGGTGAGATGTGTGTGTGTGTGTGTGGTTTTTGTGGCTGTACGTTTGAGATCTGAAGATCTGATGAGGTGAATTGTTCAGACTAAAGTTCATGTGTTGTTGGCAGAAAACTAAGACCTGAACAGAGATGTGAAGTGAAGCAGTTGCAGGTTGAAAACGAGGAAGGATGGAAGAACTGGATCTTGTTGGAACTGGAGATCTCCCAAGTGAGCCATGCCATAAACCCACTTGCTTGTAATGAGTAAGGATCTTGTCATAAGACCTTTCCAGCACAGCTCAAGTGGGAAGATGGAGTTTTTATCACGAGTTCCACTTATCTGGATGGCCTGCCATGTGAAGCAAGCATCCAATGATTAGCAGGATCATCCTATACTCTACGTATAGATACGTATAGTATAGTAGGTATGGTATGATGTGGGAAAGAACGAATGGGATGCATGTTACATCATACCGACTTCCGTTTGACCAATAAGAACATGGGAACGACCTGGCCATGGTGTTTGTCGCGTAAAGTCCATTCGGGATGACCCGCCTATGAAATTCATGGTGGGCCTGGAAGCCAAACGGGTCATATGTTAATATAACATCCCCAGACACTCCATGGGACTGCCATATATGCCTACATTGACCCCCAAAACCACCCCAATGTAGGCATTATATGGCATACATGGAGTGTCTGGGATCCCTCTTTCAGCATCAGACAGCATGAGATGACGGTATGACGACCTCCCGAGCACGCCCCGACCGTGTGCAGAGACCACACAGTGTCCACACGGAAAGGAACTGCACGGCACGACCGAGGCCCATCCCATCCCCGAAAGCCACATGACTCGCGGTGGTTTTCCTACGCACGCGCCATGAAAACCACTAATGGGCTCCTATGTGAGGGAAAGTGAGACTATACTAGCATCTACTCGCCACATGATGCCACATGTACCCAGGAAAACGTGGATGACCTTTATGAACCATTTCCGGGGGTATTGCTTTCTCTACTGAGAGAAAGAACTGGTGGAAACAGGTCCTTATGGTCTACTATTTTGGGAAGCTGAGGCCCCAAGTTCCAATGGTCTGGGAGTGTTTTTGGCCCCCATCTTCAATCCATGATCTGGGCTCAGCCCCCCCAAAAAACAGAGTCGTACATACACATGGAAGCTGTATACGACTTCTGTACGGACTCATCGTCTACGACTCTTCGACGAAGTGAAAGTCCTCGCGCGCGCGCGGGGTGCGTTCGACCGTGGTGCATTCGACGTTAAGGCAAGAGAGGCCAGATGAAGACACTCGGTCAGAGGCGGTCAGAGCGGTCCTGGTTTGTGCGCCGAGTTGTGAACTTTGGGGAAGATGAATGAAGATGAAAGATCTGCAGGCAGGTAGGCAGGTTGAGTTTGGAACACTGAAAGCTTTTAATAAATGGTCAGCAAAGGACATCTTGATCGAGATCTATTGATTGACGTGCAGCATATGTTTTTGTTTACCTCTCATGACCTTCATTCCCAGACCTCTTAGATTCCAATCTCAGTGAAAAGCAGTTCTTGGCACACTCAAGGCATCTGGCTCTCAAGCGAGCGATAATATGTGGCACACCCAGTCTGGGCGTTCTCGTGCTCGAATCGTTGCTCGGGTCGATTGGTGTCTGGCGACCCGACATCGGACCCGGCGCGGTGCGGCTCGGTGGGGGGATCCATTTCCCAGACACGAGCCGTCTGGGACTGCCAGTTCGGACTGCCGAGAAACGGCCAGGGCTGGTTGATTTCAGGGCTCAAAGGAGGGCATATATGGCAGTCCCACTAGTCGGGTTTGGGTTTGGTTTCAGATTTGAGGTAAGGTCACGGACGCCCGAAGGGACTCCGTGGAGTGGGGAACAACGAAGACACGCCCACGACCTTCTCCAGCCTATTATGGAGATGATTTGCTTGGCGTCTTTGCCCATCCTCGAACCCGAAAGCGGCTGCTTCTGGCCATGCTCCACGAGTGACACCTCGCCAGTTTGCTGCCACGTGGTGGACACCGCGCTGCCACACGGTGTCCCGCGTTGTCCCGCGTCAGGTCCCTGCTCTCGTTGCATTCGGAGAAGAGCCTTGAAGGCCGGTGGCCGGTGTAGACCGACCGACCGCAGTTCCGCGGCCGGAGCGTCGCTCAGTGAGGGGAGACGGTTCGGCGGCATCGTCCCGAACGACAAGGACCGCTATAACGTGCGACGCGTCGGCGGCGCGGAAGATGACATAGCAGCACCTTCCAGGTCTCCGAAATGGGTGGGTTGGGAAGGCCCTAACAGGTTTCAATCGGTGACCTGTTGGAGGTGCTGTTAGACTCTTGATGACTCTTGATATTTCACCGACATGAAGAGGTGTTTGTTTTTCTCCCAATCTCACGGGGGTGATGATATTTTCCGAGTCTGAAGGTTCATGACATGGGCGAAATCGGTTCATTCTTTCGCATCATCCTCACGGGATCAGCATCGGGTCTCGGATGCCAGTCCCATCGAGGGCTCCAGTCCCATCAAATCCGTCGATGGACCGACTGTCGTAGTCCCCTACAGTCGGACACGACCTGTCTGGGACTGCCATGCCGAGAAACGGCCAGGGGTGGTTTTGGGGGGATCGGTGTATCATTCAACGTGGAATGGATTCTTGTTCCAAGGAGAAAGTACAGGTCATTCTTTTGATGGAATCTCTGGTATTAATTCCTTCTCTTTCGCTTCTTAGGCCAGGCTCGCTGCGACGGCCACCCATTCCGGACCCACTTCATGAGACACCGCAGGTCTGGGTGGAAATGAGAAGGACATGCTGAGAAAGGAGGCCCGACCGACGCCTTCTTCGGCCGTTCCGACCGTGGTGACGGATGCACCGCGACCTCGGTCAGTCTCTGATTCCACGCGGCAGACTTGTCCAGTCGTGCGCCTTTTCGGATGCTTTCGGGTTGCACCGAGATGGACTGGAACCGAGATGGACTCAACTGGTTTAGGACTTAGGATGTGACGATCTACAACGATCAGGATCCTTCCCATGGTTTTTCATGGTCGACCATAGGGAGCATGCAACAAATCATGGCATGCGTTTGGACTTGGCATCGCTGCAGTTGGTGACAGACGAACCCACCCCGCCCCGCCTGAAGAGGCCATGGCCAAGCTGAGACGTGTCCGGAGTGTCGGAGCTCCCGGACACCGGGGATGATTGATCATCAACAATCCATACCAGGAGCATCCTGTCTGGGTGTCCTGTCTGGAGATCCCGGATAGTAGTGGGCTGGGTAGTCCATTGAACACCCAGACAGGATGCTCCTCAAACGTACAGGAATCCATACGTTTGGGCCCCCGTCAGACGGCTAAGACGAGGTGTTTGTTCTTTAGCTCCTTGGATGTGATTCGGTCCATGAACCACCCCTTACTTAGCGGGTCCTGGTACCAGAACGCGACTCTACAGATGGCATCCTGAGATCACAATATCACTATTCCCTGGAGCCAGATCGGCTCGACGAAAGAAAACGGGAGTTATGGTCCACCAAGACCTTCCGGACTGCATCCGCAGGTCAAACCATTGGGCACTCATTGGATGGTTATAGGACTGGTTGGTCCTACCCCAGAGCGGCCATGAGACTGGAATAGTGACATACATTTACCCCATGAAAATGAAGGTAATGTAAGACACATTAAAGAGAGGATGGTCTCATTACTACTATTAACTAACCCTCCCCAGACGCTCCAAACACGACGCCAAACAGCCCCGGTCCCTCAAAACCTAGAGAATGCTTCGACCCCAGACCCCTCCGGATTCGGTTCCGACCCCTCCATAGCTTCGACCGGATTCGGTGACGGGTCGCGTCTGGGCTAGATAATGCTGGGCTAGATCTTCGGCTGCACATGTTGGGGGCGTTCCAAAACCGAAACCCCAAAGGTAAAACGCCCAGTCCAAGACCGCCCAGTCACCGTTGGGCTCACGGATCTGGCCGATCGAGGTCGTGGACACGGAGGCCACGGCCAATTGGGGCCACATCATCGGCAAGGCGGGACCGGATGGAACGACGGACCAACAGGTGGATATGGAATGAGTCTCGACTCCACAGTGCCCTGGGTCCAGGACCATTAGGATGTAAGAAAAGGACGACCCTAAGTCAGAGGCAAACGGAAGGGTAGTGCACAGAAAGAGTTTTGCAGAACTTTGTAGAAGGATGTAGAAGGTATTTTTGATGCACTTAACTTTGTATATATAAACCATTTTGGCTGATCCCCTTTCTCCGCACACCCTCCATTGAGCCTTCACTAAGTGCTTCCTGAATTGGATTTCCCGGCGGAGCGGATGGTGGCGTGGTGACGGCGCCAGGTGCTTCATCGGAAAGTCTTGGACTTCAATGCTGGAACCTGAGAGAATCCGCGGGACTTTGGGGTTGGTGGACAGAAGGCAGGCGATAGGAACCGATGTATTCTACAACGAGTGGTTTTGGACCGAATTTTGCCAAACGACAATTAAAGATCATTCACTGTGACTGAAGTTCATTCCTTGGGCATCCTTGGTGTGATTCTTTTCCAAGGGAAGTTCCTGAATGAAACTCATAGCGTCCTTGTTCCGTTCGTAGTAGGGCCAGGAGCCCCGGATGCTAAGCGTCCTTGTTAGATGCTAATTAAACCCAATTCAATTCCGGACGTCCTCGGCCCCTCACCCGCCATCCTCCTCCCCATCCTCGGCGGCGACTTCCGTCTCTGCCAGGCGGTGAAGGACAAGGCCATCCGGAAGCGGCGCTTCGAAGATGCGGGAGTGACTCGGTTGGTCTTCGCGGTTTGGCGCGCCGGAGCAGGGGGGTGCTCCCGCTTGGCAACACCCATACGGTGCCCTAGTGAAGCGTCCAAAAAGACCCCAAAAAGTGCCCCTGTGAGAGGAGGGAATGTGAGGTTCTTTCTTCTTTTTGGAGATGGGAGAGGAGAAATCACGGATTGTTTCTGTGATGAAGACAGGTGGATCCCATTTGGAACTTGTGGCAGGTGGTTTTTGAGGCTGCAAAAAGATGTAAAAAGTCTTATAGTAAAACAGCTCTGTGGTTCGGGATTTCGACCATTAAAACAATGGTGGGCTCTGAATCCTACCCCAACAGTCCATGGGACTGCCATATATATATATATATATGCCTACATTGACCCCCCAAACCACCCCAATGTAGGTTTTTTTTTGTGGCGCGAACCTTTTGCAACACGGACTCCCGGAAGAACCGCCGCTCTGCTCTCTCTCTCTCTCTCAGGAAGCCGTGCCACTCTCGGAGAGTTCAAACCGCTTGGGGCGCCAAGACAAGGGGCCGGTAGGGGCCGAAAGACACGACAGGACCTACTTGGACCACTAGTAGGATAGGACCACTTAGTATATCATTAAGACTTTCCTGTGCATGTAATCACTAGCCAAAGCCGAAGTCATTGAAGCCGAATCAAAGGCATGACACATGAGATTTTATGAAGCTCTTTGCCACTGAAGAGAGTTGATGAGAGTTGACGATCTCTGGACTTCGGCACTCCACTGCTCGACCATCTCATGTACGCCCTGACTACACCGCATTGACCCTGTCTGAAGACGTTCTCAGGCACCGGTGTGGCGATCTGGCTCAGCCGCTTGCAAGGGCCTGGAGCCTCATGCTCGAGCCGTGTCTTTTTCGGACCTGAAAGAAGCATGAACTTGGAGGGTCTTGGTAGGGCTAGCTTGGTGACAGAGACACTTGTGACAGAGACACATGTTGAAGTGCAGGACACTTCCATTCTTGCAATACGAACACCGAAGGGCTTTCGCGCCGGGATACCCCTCATCATCCAGACGGTGAGGCGTTGCAAAGCCATCGCTGCTCAAGCGCTGGATTTGTCCAAACGGCTGGCCCGCACGTGGGGGGCCTAAGGGTGGATCAGAAAATGGAAAAGATCAGACAGATGTGGGCCGATGTTGGATGCAAATCATTCATCTCACGATCCTCACGAGGTGTTTTTGTTCTTTTTGAGCTATCGTCGAGCATGGTCTTTCGCAAAGTCTAAAAAGGCCGGAAAAGACCAATAGGGACCGCAAGCGCGAACCCAGTCCTGTGAAAAAATATGCCACTCTGACTGATGCCAGCTTCCTTATTTCATGTTAGCGTTTGATGCTGCTGATGCCTTGATATATGTTTTGCATTATCAGCATTTTGAGTGCAGACATCCCTTTGCCAGCCCAGCAGAAGACAAAAAGAACCGCAACCTGGCCAAAGCATTCTCAATTCCCAAAAGTTAAACAACAAAAAAAAGGAAGAACTCACAAGAATACGGGATTTCGTTGAGAGACATGCTGAGACATGTTGAACCAGACTTCAGACCAGTCCCTCAAAACAACTAAGAAGCTCCAACGGAGGGACTGGTCCCCCAAAACCAACAAAGATCACATGCAAATCGTAAAATAATGGCAGTTGTAGGAATTTATGGTGTTTCTCTTCTCTTATCTTCTCTTTCATGCACTTCCAAAAGACACATCAACATGGGTGGTGCTGCATATAGATTCATTGTTTCTCCCCCAAAACCGGTCACCCAAAACCATCCCAAACCAGCATAAATCAGCGCCACTGTGGCACCCTTCACTCCTCTCAGGGGCAAGGACGTGATGGATCATGAGTGGGACGACCCACAACTCCTGTCCGCACCCCCAGCCTGGCGGAGTGCGCCGCGCGATTGGAGGGGTCGATTGGAGGGCGCCCTGAGCGCGCCGTGTTTGGTCGTCCAGTCCGGTTGGGGTCCAATTTGTCGAGAGGGGAGGGGAGGCATGGGAGATGGTGGTTTTCAGGGCGGTTGAAGATGGGTGTTTTTGAAAGTGGTTCTGGAGCTCAGTGGCTCAGGACACATCTCTTTTCGAGGGAGTACTTCGACACGCTGATGCTTCTGGCCAATGCCGCCTGCAAGCTCTTGGTTCGAAGCTCAGCACTCGACCGAGGGTCTTCGACAACCTCGTGCTGTCGGTGCCGAGCATCGCAGGGGTCAGACCACAGGGTAGAAGGGGGAGGCTCCTCCTACCCTGAGAGCATCTTGGAGATTACCCAAACAAAGGCGGCGACTGATGTGAAAAGCCCAGAATTGCTGGCTTTCAAGCTAGGAAACCAACGTTTTCACACCCAAAACGATGGGTTTTCCTGTAGATGTTCACCAATTCTGGGAGAAGAAGGAGTAGATTTCACGAGTCGCACCTTTGCGATGTGAGTCGTGCGCCTGCATCTTAGGCCACACAGCCTCCTTTGGTGGCTGCATCGGCGCCATGTTGAAAGCTCAGCAACGTGGGTCGACGCACGTCTCAGGCAAGCTGGACAAGGGGTTCAATCCTGGATCTTATTTTGCGGATCTTTTTTCCAGGAACCAAACCCAGACACGACCCATGGGACTGCCATAGGACTTCCACAGGTCGCGTCTGAGAAAGAGTTTCAAGGAGGTGGATCTTTGTCATGAAGCATTGCTCATCTAGAATTGCGGGGAGATGCGGTGAGCACACAAGCCTCCCGAGCACTGCCATTCACCCAGAAGAATGGACTCTTGGAAGATCAACGGTACCTTTGGCTGAATGGATTTTAGGCTGCTCATTCCCAGACAATCCATATGGAAGCAATACTGTAAATATTTGTCTACGTCAGCTAGGGTGATTTTAGATGGTTTTAGATATTTTAAGGGTGTACTTTACTGCAAATGAAATATTCCGAATTCCATAGATGGATTGTTGGGGATTCATCTATAGGTAGACTCTTAGTCTTGATGATATTCCACCACATCCTACAGATGAACAAGTTTTACAATCCAAATGGCTTTGTTAATCAACCTGCTCCCACCCCCCGCGTTCACCACGCGACTGCTCCCAAACGGCACCGGGGTCCATCCGAGAACGCCGAACGCTGCCGACCACGCCCGATTCCGTGGAACGGGGCTCCAGAGACGCAGCGCGGCCCTGCCACGGCATGGCCGGAATTGCCTCGCAGTAACACCGTTTCACGGCCGGTGGCACCGTGCCTCGGCGTCGCACGAACACTGCGCGGGTTCGCCGGAACGCACCACGAAGCGGGGGTGCGACGGGGGGGAGGTGGGGTTGGCACGACTGCGTGGAAGAAGATGAAGAAGATCCGGATGTGAAGACTGCAATTAGTAGACCGTAGAAGTCGATTATTCCACTATATAGTTTGTAGATCATAGATGTTTGTAGAAAAAGACATTCCGAACTTCGGGCCACCTAAAGTTAAGACCATGTTCTAAAGAGTCTTGGACTCCCAGTGTATATATATGCTTGGATAGGTACGAACTACCAAAAGTGTTTGCTAGACCTGGCTGGTTTTTGTGGATGAAAAGGCATCCAATTCTGCATCATAGATGGAAAGATCCGCCTGGGCGGCCCTGCCCAGTCCAGTTGACTGTGTGATAGAAAGCCCCTGTGTCATGCTTCCGGTGTCATGTGTTCCGTTCGTCCTGTTCCAAGGGTCACCGTTTCCCCAGGGGTCGTGTGGTCGTGTGGCCCTTGAGCTGGCTTCAGAGGTCGTGAAGTTCCTTTACTTCAGGGAGTCAGTGAAAAAGATCCGGAACATGTGGGACTTCTATAGGCTTATATGTAGTACAGATTCATGGCCTGGTGTTGCATCCCTTGAAAAGGGGGCGCCCTTTGAAAGGATGTTGCTACGTTTTCTGTACGTCTCATGGTGCAGCTGAGAGAGCAGCCTCCGTCCGCGGAAGCTCGATGCCTCAGGTCCACATGGGCTGGGACAATGACCCTGATTTACCGCCGTATGGCGAGCCATTTGGGCAGCCAACCATGGGTGGTTGGGGAGTGCTTTTTGGGAGTTCGGCTTCATGGGTGGGGCAGGGGTGCTTGAGGAGGTTCGGAGGGCGAGTTGAGGACGAAGAAGAAGAAGAAGGAGAAGAAAAGGACGGTTCTGCACTTCAAAGAGTTGAAAAGATGGAAGAGACCTTCTATAGAGGCTTTTTGCACTAGTGACACTAGTGTTTAAAATGCCCTTGGCCCTTGGATGTCTGTTAAAGACCTCCACGCCCCGACACAGCCAAGGTCAGCGGAATTTGGAGGTAGTGCAAGCAGCTACCAAGTGCAGGAAGTCCAAAGGTCATCCGAAGTGAGCCCGCGCAGACCTCAGACTGCCACGACCCCGGACGGGCCCCGCTTCTTCCGCGGAAACCGCTGTTGCGGTCGCGTCGTAGCGGACCAGCTGGGGGCCCGAAGATCCTTCCGGACGTCAAAACCGATCCAAAACTGCCAGTTCGGACTGCCGAGAAACAGCCAGACCCCCCCCAAACGCACCACCAAATCGCACGGCCGTTTCTCGGGTCCACAGACGGGTCGTGTCTGGGGATGGGTGTTCTTTGACCAAGGTCGCGGTCCAAAAGCGAAGGTTGGTTGAGTCATATGGAGGGGATGATCCATGGAGAAGATGGTTCCTGGTCGTGAAGTATTTGTAGGTATGCCCTAATCATTTCCCTACCAGTCAATGACCTCATTTTGGAGTTGGTCATGCGAAAACACGACTTAAAAGAACAGCTTTGACTGGGTCAGACTAGACTTCTTAGGGATTTATGACTTAGAAAAAATGGTATACTGACCTGGCAACGACCGCCCCCTACTGTAGCCGCTAATCGGATGCTATAGGCTATAGGCGTGTCGGAATTCACCTTCGCCGGCATGCCTTGAGGACGGACCTGGTGGAGGAGGAGAGCCATGAATCTGAAGAGAGACTAGAGGATGCTGACGCTCGGCCGGACCACCGGACCGACCGGGACCCACGATCGGCTCGAAGGAGAAAGGGAGTTGACTCGTTGGCGGCCCGGTTGAGCTGCAGAACGAGTGACCGCGAACGATGCAGAACAACAGGGTTGATCCAAGAGGACCCGGAGGTTTTTCAGGACCCATAGGTTCGACGACCTATCCCTATACGTACATGGACTATCCCCGGGTGATGGACCCGAAATTGTCAGGTCACACAAATTGATGGTGCGCAAAATCCTCTATTGGTTATAGAGACATCTGAGTTCGGTTCGATGAACACGATGAACTCGGCGAAGGTAGTTAGACGTTGTATTCACATGAGCTGGCAAGACGTCACAAGACGTCATACGACGTCGACGGCACGTTGGTTGGACCGGCTATGAACTGGCTATGAACCGGTTCTCTTGATCAGGCTGTGTGGAATGACGCTTTTGAATCAATGGGCTACAACGAAACAGCTCGGTTCGTTTGTTTCGTAGCACCGAGCTGTCACCGAGCTGTACTCCGTGCAGGCTGCGTCACACCCTCACCGAGCGGGTAGTCGATGTCGCTGGATGTCGCTGGTGCGTCAGGAAGAGGAGCCCATCTCAGCCTGCTGCTGTAGTCAATGCTCTGCGGCGAGGCGCGCAAGTGGAGATGAGAGGTGGACGGCGAAATATGTGTCATCAGTGAAAAGAAGACCAGAGATCCATGTCTCGTCCATGTCTAAATTGTCCTTTTTTTAAATAAGCAGGTGTTTGCAGCTTGAGGGCCCCCAACAAGTCTATAAAAGAGATGGAATGGATGTGATACAATGTGTTTTTGACAGCAGATGTTCTTTCATGTTGTCCAGGTGGCATGAACGCCGGCAGAACAAGAGAAATCATGGGGGATTGGAAGTTGGAAAACCTCAGAACATCAAAAATACAGCAAGGTCCACAAGAATTATAAGAGCTTATGGGACCTCACTAAAAAAGGAGACACCGAACTGGAACGAACCAGTGAATTCATTGAACATCATGGTGAGATGTCGCACCATCCAACCCCAGCGGTGTGCGCTAGTCGCCGGGCTCGCTCGCTAGTCGCCGGGCTCGCTCGTCGCTCAGCGGCAGAGGCCTCTGCTGTGCGCTTGCACCGGCTCCTTTCTCTTGCTGTTGATCGTGATAATTGGTCTTGCTACTCTTCCCTTCAGGACACAGACCGGCAGAAGGAAAGTGTAGGAAAGTCGGTGCTTTATCCAAAGACCCCCCCTTAAATAGAAACTTTCCCAGACCATCCATGGAATAGTTGTACAGATCCATTCCATTTATGCCTCATATAAGTGACTATTCCATAACATTTAACATCGTTTAACGTAAAAGTGTCGGACACCCCCGCGTTCCACGACCGACCGGAGAGTCGCTACCATGTGGCTTTGCCAGGGATCGGTCCAAAGGGGCGGTGGGATCGGTCACAGAGTCCAAGCAGCAAACTGGCAGACGTGATTGTGGAGATGCAGCTTTGTTCAGTTCCTCTCGTGATCTCCAACGATTCATGGATTGTTGGATGAAAAACCACAATCTCATATTCATGTCATTCATGTCTCATATTTGTATAGTATATATATGCCTGGAGTCTCAAAGTACCACAGAAAATAGGTATGGTCCAAGTCCCTGTCTTTGTAGGGTCATGTCCCATTTTCTAAGGTACTTTGGAGGGTCAAGGACAGTCAGTAAACAAAAATTGTAACTATTTTTGGACAAGGCCTTTTCTGAACAAAAATTGTAACTATTTTTGGACAAGGCCTTTTCTGAACATGATCATCATCCGCTGTTACAGGGAATAGGATATACCGTACCCAACAATATATGTGTTACATAATATATGTCAATGTGATTCTGCTTCTCTTGATTGACTCTCCCTCCAAATTGCCCCAGACACTTCATGGGACTGCCATATATGCCGCCCCATTGGCTCCCCTGGCACCACCACCCCTGGCCGTTTCTCAGCAGTCCCATGGCAGTCCCGTGGAGTCTATGGGTTGTGCAGGATCGAAACCAACTTCGAGACCTTCCTCATCAGCGACGTGCAATCCTCGCTGCATCGCGCTGCGTTCCACAGCGCCACCGCCTCACGCAGCTCAGGCGCGCGCGGTTCCCGCGCGGTTCTCGGTGATCGGTCGGTCCTGGGCATTGCGCGAAGAGCTGGGGCGGGATGCAAAGACGTGATGCTCGTCTGAATGTGGCCCCCCCAGGGTCGTGAGGTCGAGAATGAAAGAGGATGTTCCCTATAGGGATGTACGGATCCACCCTCCTAATTCTCGGTACGGTGAGACCCGACAGGCGCCAGCCGTTTGAAGACATTCCAAAAAGGGAGTCGAAACACATCACCTCTGACGGAGGTTATTCTTGAGCGCTATTGCAGATTCCCTAGACCTCCAGTCGTACCTTCTGAGAAGGTGGGACTGGTGGGTGCCATGTTCGGGTCCAGTCATACCGAACCTGAGGAGGTGCGACGAAGTCGGTGTAGGGATTTGGAACAGCAGAATGATGTTCGGGCCCCAGTCCAGTTGGGGGTGTTCAGTTTCAGGGCCAGGACCGGTTGAGGCAGGCAGGCAAAGGTGTTTGGTCTTCTTCGTTCGTCAGTCACTCTAGCAATCTGAGGTGTCCTGAACTTGCTTGTAACAGTCAGTAAACAATTCATTTACTATACGACTCCGAGGCCTTTGCTAAGCATCGTCCACAGGGCCCAGAGAAGATCGGATATACCCAAACTACCTGCACCATCCTGTCTGGGTGTCCAATGGAGATCCCTAATAGGTAGTGTGGGGTAGTCCATTGGACACCCATTGGAGGGTCCAGGTATGTTTCAGGAATAGTTGAACATCATTCATAAAGGTCACCAGGCTGCCTGGTCGTTTTTTGCGTTACTGTTGCCCTGGCCTGTGAGTGTCGCCCTCTTCTCCGCAGGCAGTGTGCGAAGATTGCAGGCTTCATCGGCAAAGGCATACACGACCAAAGATTTGTACCTTGGATACTCCGTGGCAGGCCAATCAGGACCGAATCCCACATACTCCGTGAGTCAGCGAAGTTCTACAAGAAGCACAGCGAATGGCATATGATCCAAAGAATGTCCAACAAGCATCTTCGCCTCTGACCTTAACCGGCCTACAGTTAACATATGTCAGATCATGCGTATACCAGCACCCGGCTAGACACAGGTCTCCGAAATGATGGCTTTGGCAGACTGAAAGGTCGCAGGTGGTGACCTGTAGAGTCGGGTCCAGGTATAGGTCTCATCGTCACGGTGTTTCTGACTCACCTGGCAGGGCTCACCTGGCCGAAAAAAATGCTCCATCGCTCCCAAAAGAGCCCTTCCTTCCAAAAAAGATCCTCCAAGTCCGAACCACGATCCGCGACCCGTTCTATCGGGCTTTTTCCAGATCCGCGAACCCTTCGTATACCAACAAGATCCTTCCAAACAAGATGCCGCGACGTGTTGCAGGTGCCACCCACCGAACCCGCCGCCCCTCTTCCTTCCGGGCCTTCCTTCAACCCCGCACCCGCCAGGAAGCAACGGGATCCTTTCGACCAAGTTCTTAAGCCAAATCGCCAGGCGCGGGGCCACGCCGGGTTCCATGGTGCGGTTCCCTTCGGTGCGAAGAGGATTGGGTTGGGTTGCGGACTGGGGGTGGGTCGGTTTCGGTGTCGGTCGGTGTTTGGGTTCAACAAGCGGCCAAAAGGATGAGCCTAAAGTCTGAAGCAGTTTTAATCATGAGAGACAGGCAAGAGCTCAATCATGGGAATTACATGGAATATTTAGGAGAATGGAAGATGTATGGCTACACTGCTACACACCTACCACTACAACGTCGTTGCATTCCTCCAAAACCATGCATGCAACACCCGGAAATAAAATGAAGCTAGAAACATCTAAGAAATCCTATCCAACGAAGCTTCGCAGACGTTCAGCTGTTTGCTCTCAGAGGCTTTCTTGTTTGACCAAGTAATCCCTGACTGGCTCAGGCTGTGCAGCATGTTCCTGCATGTTGCCGTTCACCGTTTCCACCCGGTGAAGCCCGTAGGTTGGAGCAGTCTTTGAGGGAATCGGCCGAGTTCATCGCACTGTGCAATGAAACGGATGAGATGCTGGGGCACCCAGAGAGGAAGCGAGATCCCCGTGGCCCGTGGCCAGCGAGTCCGTCCGATAGGGCGGGGAGGGGGTTCAAGCGGTTCGCCTTACAACGCGCCGGCTGGAACTAGCTGGAGGTTGTCTCAGCTTTGCCTTCACAAAGCTGACCCAAAGAAGCGCGAAACCATTTCACTGAAGCTCTACCCCGCAATGCCCTGTTTGGGCGTGTGCCCAATCACAAGTGCCCGTTTGGTTTGGAGACCTGTTTACGTAGTGTGGAGATATCCAGCCAGGTGACCCCGAACGGAAGCAGCTGGATTTCACTGAATTGGCCCATGCTTTCAGTGTGGGGGCTTGGTCCCCGCTCGGTCCCGAGCGCGGGAGAATCCCTGCATCCGCTCCGCTTCATGTTTTGAATGTCCAACTGGATTGCATGGATTGCTGTGTCTTCGCAGAGGTACCGTGGTCTTTGCAATCCTGGCTTGTCCTTCTCGAGCTATGCTTTGCCAAGCTTAGAAATCTCCACAGGGTCACTCGGCTGCTTTTTTCTTAGTCAGCTTTAACAATTGAATCCAAAAAGGACTTTTAGATCAACACAACGAAGATTCTATCGATCTATCCATTTTCTTGACCATAATATGATGCGTTGAATAACAAGGTACAAATGAAAGGCAAGTAGAATCCGGTTTCAGGAGTTCTTCAGATCCTCCCATCTTTCCCTGTCTTATTATTGTTACAGTACATGTTTTTTACTGGCTCCCAACAAACACCAAGAGAGGTAGCCAGTGACCTGGGGTACCCAACTGGGATAGTCTAGTTCGGTTATTCAACCTCTGTTGGCAAACAATCTCATATGAAACTTCATGTTTCATCCTTCGTGGACACGTCACTGGGGTCATCCCACCTCCGGCGTGGACCTTCCGGAACATCCTCCCACACCATGCCGTGCCGTACAGCCCCGGCTTACCCTGCAGGAGCATTGTGCCTGACAGCATGACACTGGATGGACTTGGCTTCGACCCTGTACCAATCCGAACGGCCTTCTTGGTGGCCAAGGAGCACAATCTTCAAGAGCTATTCTTGCCCACAGGCTCCGATGGTGGGATCAAACGCGACGTATATGCATGACTGACATCAAGCTAGGGTTGTATACAAGCTACCAGCAGAGGTTTTTCAGAACCCTATATATAGTTACCCCCGTATAAGGGTCCTTCCTAGTTCAGGTCACTTAACCTCTGTAGGTATGGGTGAAGATTCTGAAGCTACGGGGTGTTTCTTGATCACTCGTCCTTGTGACTGGTGGAAGCCATGAAGACCATCGCATTCCGCATTCCTCGACACGCACGCACTCACTCAGTCACTGGCTCGCACATGCGTTGCTCGCACGTGCGTTTGGCTATAGTTCTTAAGGCTTGGGCCACTTCGCTCTTGAGGGTGATGGGAGGTTGTCACTTGCTCACACCAACTCAACCCACTCACAGTATCTAGCTCGCTCACACCAACTTGCACGCACCAACTTACCAACTCATGCACACCAACACCAACTCAACTCCCACAAACTCATCTCACACCAAATCATTGACCCACTCACTCACTCTCACTCTCACTCACAGTCTAACTCATGACACTCACGAAAGCTTCACATGTGGGACTATCCGCTCCTGTAACTGTATGATCATGATGTCATGTGATGTTCTTGTTTCTTGTTTTTCTGGTGGGGTTCCTGCACCACGACCTCAAGGAAAAAGGACATTGAGATATCCAGGCTATCTCCTGTCGCCTTTTACTTTTATGGCAGTCAATATATATATATATATATCCCTTAGGGATCCAAGTACCTTCTCAGAAGATACGACTGGACCCTCCAAACCTACGTAGCTACAGTGTCTCCGTCCTCACCGTACCTGAGTACTCGTACGAGTACTCGGATCCCCAAGGGTTTTGAGGCGGACCACACCCCAAAAAGCTCACCAGAAGACGGCCAGGCTATGATCCGGACTTGGAGATTGGTGCTCCCAGCATTCGAAGCCTTTTTCGCTTTCGCTTCGTGGTAGGCAGCGTCAGTGATAAGGTGGAGGATCGAGTGGCGGCTGCACGGATTGTGGACAGCAAGTGGGAGACCTTCTTTGAAGATGTGCCTTAGCAATCCTTAGCATACCCCCCCAACAAAAGTCAAAGAAACAGCTTGAGACTATAACCAAGTCAGGTTCTTTTTAAAGCTTGATGATGTTTTTTGATGTTTTTTGTTTGTTTTTGGTTCCCCCTATAGAGTTCAAGCCACCATTGCTTTAAGGGTGTTTACCGAATAACCATGGATTTGACACATGGTCAAAGTGAAGGGTCCTCTTCAATGTTTGAGTCGCTTGGTGGTCGAGGAAACCCATCCGGCACATCCATCATATAGATCGATAGAATGTATTCTATGCCAGCACCCTCCAACAGGTCACCTGACGCTTTTAAGTCTTGAACAAGACCTGTTAGGGCCCTTCCCAACCCTCCATTTCGGAGACCTGTAGAGTCGGGTGCTGGTAGTAGGGTCGGGGTTTGTTGATTTTCTCAACCCCCCAAACCCGTTTGAGAGCTTCCGATTCCCTTTTTGTAGGCGAATCCGTGCTTCCGGAGCAAACCGTGGTCACTCGACGGACGATGCAGGTGCTCATGCCATTGCTCACCACCAGTGAACTCGTTCAAAGTTTCAAGGACAGCATGCATCTGGGCGCTGAAAAAGCAAGACTTAAACTTTCTGTTTTTTCATGTTAGACGTGCCCCAAAAAGAGTTGCCTTCCCACTAATGATGTCCGGCAATGTGTTCATCGAGAGTGTACTAGACATATCGGGATGCGCAGGTGTTTGGACAAGTTTTTTCGGTATCGAGACGCTCGTGGACCCTCATATGGAGGGGTCGAACCCGAATCCTCGTACGGAGGGGTCTGGGGGTTCTCACCAATCCCGATCGGTTTTGAGGGACCGGAGAGTAATTAGGGCTGTGAACGGAGTCGTCAGTTCAATGTATTGAAGCACTGAATCCTTGGGCTCTCCATGGCAGGAGTCTGGACCCTGAAAACCCCTATAGTGTTGCAAACCGGGCCCGGATTCTTCGGGTGAAGCATTCCTGGCCGAAAGACGGGTGCGCGCCAAACCAGGCACGTTTGGTTCGATGGCTCCGGATTTCGGGATTTCGAAGTGCGGCTGGCGGTGGTGAATGATATTCCTTTGGCGATTGGATCGGCCATCTTCATCCTCTGTTACATGCTGGCACATACCCGCAGTCTACTGCTAGCTCTGGTGGGACCCCTTCTGGCCATGGGGTCAGTTCCCATTGCCTTCATCATTTGCGCCGCCTTCTTGGGCAACACCACGGTGAATTTTGCCAACTTCTTGGCGGTTTTCCTGGCTGTGGGCTTTGGCGCGGATGTGATGTTTGTCTATTACGATTCCTGGACTCAATCCGAGGAAAGAGCCCACAGCATTCCGAACCGTTTGGCGTGGACCTACAAGAGAGCCGTCAAAGCTTCCTTAGCAACCACCTCGACCACCGCATTGTCATTTCTTTGTAACATGGCATCTGTCATCAGAGCTCTACGACAGTCTCCTGGAAATGAATGCATTCGATGGCCCTCAGGATCCGGACCCCCAAAAAAGACCGGACCCGCATCGGGACCTGGTCACTGACTGACGCCTGCGCCCCTGCGAACTGGAGTTGTGTGTTTGTTTTTCATGTTTGTTTCCCGCCCTCTACGTTGAGAAAAGGCACTGGTCCCAGGATTCTTAGGGCACCGTGTGTTTTTTGCTTTTTTTTGAGAGGGGATGAGAGAGGTGTTCTTTGCCATGCTTTTCTTCTCGATGGTGTCCCCTTTCATCGTCTTTCGTCTTTGCATTCTCAGGTTTGGCTTCTTTATGGGGGTTTGCGTCTTGGTGACGTGGCTTTCCTTGACCTTCATCTATGTCCCCACCATCGTCATCGACCATATTTGGTGCAGGAAAATTCGATTGTCGCATCGTAGCTACGCGGGTGCCAGGAAGTCAGCGTGCTTTCAATCATGGGGAGCTCTCCTCTTCCGCCTCCGCTACTGCGTGCTGATCCTAACTCTGGCAGCCATGGTGGTCTTCGTAGCAACAGCTCTACCAGCACTTCAGGTCGGAACCGGAATGCCGGACATCTTCCCTCCTGATCACAATCAAAATGCAGGGGTACAAGTGATGCAACACTTCGAGAGCATTTCACAGGCCTTTGGCAATGGCAGGCAAGAGCCACCTCGGGACGTGAAGGTGTGCCGCGAAACGGACTTCGAAACCACCGACGAATGCTTGATGCAATGGTGTGAAGCTCGCTTTGGCGTCTATCGGCCCACCTGGGAGGGCAATGGCACCTGCACCTGTCAGCGCCGGTTGAACAACGCCTGCGGCGCGGCGGCGAGCGCCTCCGTGCGGGTGCGGTTCGTGGGCCCATCGACGCTGTCGGAGCTGCAGGTGACGCAGCACGTGGCGGACCATCTTCTGGCGTGGCCGAAGCTTGGTTTTGCCATTGGCTTATAGGTGAGTTGTGATTTTCGCTATATGGCTAAATCATGCTAAATCCCCTTCTGGGGAGTACCTGCTAAACCTTATAACCACCTTTTGTTGTCAATGTCGCTAATTGTTGTCTTTTGGTATGCAAGGACGAGAATTGTTGTCCGGGACGTGTTTTACCGTAATCGCTGAACTTGGTCTTTTCACAACACTCAAATACATCAATAGTATTTAGGCTTTGGACGTGAAAAACCGTTCAGCATTTCAAAAGGACGTAAATTCACAAGATGGACGTAAATGTTGCGAGAACTTGCAAAAAGCTATCTTTTAGCATCCTGGACTGGAATTGGTATCTATCCAGGGTAGCAGGTATTTTTGTCCTGGCGTCCGAAGCCCAGCAAATTCTAAGGAATGCGGGCGCCGTGCAGTGGGGCACCAATGCACTGGCGGAGATGCTGGAGAGCGAGAAGAAGCTTCCACAGCTCTTACAGCAAGTCTGGGAGACAGGTGCTTAGGCCTAAAGGGTTTGAAGGTGGGTCCAGTGATATGTAGATTCAGCGGTCAAAGATTGAAAAACATACGATTGACACAGACTATCCACCATATAATGTCTTCATCCATTAGAACGTTCTCTCCTATATTTGCTTCGTGCCATACTGAATTGATCTACGTCGCGTTTACAAACTCGCGTTTCTTGCTTGGTGCAGCGTCACTGCCTGCTGACGCTTGGGGGGCTTCCTTAGGCGATACCTCTCTGAACGATGTTTTGGAGGTCACCGCTGAGTTGGAGCGACAGAACTCCTTGGCCACATGTGGTTGGGACGAGATCTGCTTCTGCAGCTCGCTTTGCATCCGACGACCCATGGGACCCAGACCATCCATGGGACTACACGACGACCCATGGGACTGCCAGTTTGGACTGCCGTCCCAGCAAGACCCCCGAACTCAACCACCCCGAACGGCCGTTTTGAAGGCATGTATATGGCAATCCCAGACGGGTCGTGTTTGGGGGACTGGAAATACACTACTTGCATTACAGCTCGGGCTCTCCATGGTGTTTCTGGACCTGCAGGGGGAGCAGCTCCGGACTGGCAAGAAAAAGCCCTTCTCGTTTGTTCGGGCCCAGATTCTTAGGGTACGGTCATTTTCATGGGGTTTTCTATGTACTATTCCAGTCCCATGGATGGTCTGAGTATATAGACGGATTTAGACGGTATAGATGGTCCTAGATGGTTGAATATGACATCCACCCAGACATACCCGACATCCACCGCTCCGTCCTCTCCAAAACACCGGTCCTCTCCAAAAACACCAGTCCGATCGTTTGGATGAAGGGAGGAACGGAGGAGGTCCGCAGTGGTCCGCAGTGGTCGCGGGTGGTCGGAGGTGGAAGAGAAGCCTTGGAATCACGCTGAGCACGGCCACAAACCTCCCAAGATGAACTGGTCCAGGACCATCCGAATCGGATGGCCGTTGCCTGGGGCCTTTCAGGACATCCAATGTGGATGGTGGACCCTTAGGGAACTAAGTAAAGGGGCCTTGGGCCATATGGGTATTTAATCATACGTCTTTTTGGCCCAGCTCACCTCGGTCTCCACGAGACTTCGTCTGACTTCGTCCGAACTTCGGTTGCACCCGGCAAAGCTCAGCTTCTTTGGTGCCTCCCGGTGCTCTTTTGCTGATCAATAAAGTAATTAGCGGTGATGGTTCAAGCTGTGCAATGCTTTCTGACAAACCCTGACACTCCATGGCTACACGGCTACATTGACCCAGAAAAAACAAAAAAAACACCCAATCGGTCTTTTCTCGGAACAGTTGTTGCTCTCACCAGCCTATGAGGGCGAACCCTGTGCAGAGCTTCTTGAACCCGACGGTCCGACGCGGCGTGAACCAAGCGCACAGTGGCGGGCCAGGTAGTGGAGAGCTCCAATGCAAATTGGACACGTGGGATGGCACCACCACGTTGGAGATGCCAGCTGTGCGGAGATTGCAGGAGAACGCCCGCCGAGAGAGCATAATCGGCTTCTGTTGGTGTCCATCGTGTTTCACATTTTGTCACCATTGAATCCTCCTTTGCCACCTGACAGTGTGACCACATCAAGCTGTAACATTATTTGTCACACTTCCTTTGCTTAAACAGCCTGGGTTCTTGGCAACTTCATCCTGAGATATCCTGTATCATTTTCGTCTGAAGCCCAAACTTCGCGGATGAAGCCCAGTTTAATCTTCCCAGTGTGGGTGTTTTCTTTTGTGCTCAGACTTAGTCTAAGTCGAATGTGCCGTCTCAACCGGAAACAGTTCTGGTTGTTCCGGCGTCAACTTCAGATCCTTTGCAGGTTGGAACTGGGGAGTTCCATCCAGACCTGTTTCTGGTTTTGCACCAGGTGAGAGAATCATGGAAGTGGAGTGCACATCACCCACCTTAAATATCCTATACCAGCACCTTCCAACAGGTCACCAATTGAGACCTGTTAGGGTCCTTCCCAACCCTTAACTAACAGCCAGTTGGAGGGTGCTGGTAGATGATATTTGGATTTCATGGTTCTATCCGATAGCTCGAGGCCCCAAAGGCCAACAGCAAGTCAGATCCGATCCGAGTCCCACGTCATCTCTCCCACCACCTTCCCAACACGACCGAACTTCGGATGTCCGAAGCGAAGATCCAGGGGATCTAGTTCGGTCAATCTGGGAAGATCCAGGGAGAGATGAAGCCTAACATCGAATCTTCATTGAGATAGGACATGGAGGGACATTGGAGATGGGACCGTCACACTCTCTCTCTCCCTCTCTCATGTCGAACATCTCTCACCTCTCTCGGGTGGTGACGAGAACCCCTCTTCTCCAGGACGTGACGCCTGCACGCTTGCTGCAGACCGTGACCTCCAGTGTGCCCGCGTCTCAACGGATCAAGGCCGGGAGATGACGTCGAAAACGAGGAGTCAACGCCGTGGAACACAAGGACGACGGCGCGTTCTCTGAGAAGCTGGGTGTATGGATCGTAGACCTATAGACTGGGAGGGTCGGCAAGACATGTTGCATAGTTGCAGGATCTATACCAGCACCCTCCTGGCCAGGCTGGAGATGGAGACCCTAATAGGTGGTTGCTGGACACCTGTTGTCACCAGGAAACACCTGTTGGAGGGTCCTGGTAGGTACTGCAGGGCTCCTGGCCGCCCCCTCCTTTTCGAAGATGGGCTACCAGGGTGGGTGGGTGCGTCTGGGGTTCGGGGTGCGTCTAGACCACCGGTCACCCCGGATTCCTGAAACCTGGATCATAATCTTTACCATGCACTTTTTTTTGAACAGGTGTTTCCTGGTGACAAGTTCGGTGTCCAGGTTCACCACCTGTGGTCGGGTCGAAACAAACAGCCGAACCGAACGGAGGGTCCTGGTAGATGGGAGTGGAACCGGTGGTCTTGACTCAGACTCAGAAGAGGTGTCTTGGGACTCAGGAGGAGAATCTGGGCCATATCAGTCGGATTCCTCATTGGAGAATCTGGGCGAAGTCCCACACGACGTCGCCCACCGGTTTTTCGTGCCCCTGCCACCGGTGAGGGTTGGAACACCGCCCTGCCTCCCTCAAACACCGCCGAGAAACCCGGATCGATCATCGGTGTTCGAAGCCTCGACGCCTCGACGCCCATCCAACCTGGGGTGGGTGCCAGGGGGGTCTAACCACCTCCTGAGGACATGGGACAGGAGCCCTAGGGAGAAGTCCAGTTCGACTCTAAAAACTGACCGACTGTGACGTCACAGGACATTCCTGAGGATCTCGGGGTCACTGAACTCGTCAGACCATTCTTTTGATGGTCGATTGGACTCCCAGGGACCATGTTTTGCAGATCGATTGATCAGCTTTTGCAGTGTAAAAGTCTCAAAAACAGCTGGTTGTGCGGGATTTTTGCAGTGTAAAAGTCTCAAAAACAGCTGGTTGTGCGGGATGACCCGGCTATTGAACAAGTGGTGCGCCATGACTTCTAGGGTGAAGGATTCTGGGACGCGGGCGAGCAAGCACTGCCCTTTTGGATCTTGCACGGGTGATGATTTGCCTTGGGAGCTGGGTGCGTATCAGTACTGCATGCAGACATGTATGCTATAGCTGGCACCATACTGCTGGTCTGTTTCTTTCAGCTTCTGAGAGGTCCGTGCGGTGTTCGGCATCATTCCCAATCTCAATGTGAAGTTGCTGGGAGAACGGTGCCTTGGGCCTACCATGGACGAGAAGTTAGGAGGATAGAAAGAACCTTCGATGTTGACGGCCTATGACGGCGTATGACGGCCGTACACAAAGGTCACATGTCGACATGATACCGTTTTTTTCACATGACCTCAGACCTCATTGTTTTTGCACATGCTCTCTTTGTTTGCAAAGTGCTGTCAGACAACATCTCTGAAGGAACATATCACCCTGGTATCCCCCCAAGAACAGTCCAGCATGTCCAGCCTGTCCAGCCGGTGAAAAAACCAGCTCCGAGCTTTCTCAGGACTCCCGAAGAGATGTGGGATTTCAATCCAGCCTTCGATCTCTCCGATCCTTGGGCTCAACGCGCCATGCACCTTGGGCCTCACCGCGTATCCCGGAGGAGGGGGAAGGGACCGGTCGGATGGGTCGGCGGGTCGGGCGGTGCGACGTCCTCAGGTACTCCTTCTGCAAAGACATCCCCGAGAGTCTGCAGGTGACAAGGCGAGGAGAGGTGGTCTGAAATCGCTCGGTGTCCTTTTTGGTTCGATCGCAGAGGGAAGGAATGGCGATGATATGCGATGATTGTTTTCATTTGGGATCAGACCTATATAGTACCTATAGATCATCCCAGATCGAGATCTTCCAATCATTGCAAAACAGGTTTGCCGAACTGGGCTGGTTTCAGAGATGAATATTGGGCACAATATGGCACAATTAATAATTGCACAGTTGGAAGATTCATGAAAGATCGGTATCTCAACAGAGCGCCCTGCGGGTTGCCAGGCTTTGGTGCTGGTTTGAGGACTTTCGCCACCAGTCTACGACTAGTGGAACCGAAGAAGTGGCCGCGTTTGGCCGCGACGCAACCGCGTGACGTGAGCGCGTGTGCGGTTGGAAGAGATCCACCCTTAAAGCTTCAAAAAGGGGATAGCCTGAAACCCGAACAACATCGGATGACCGAGCTGTTTTACAGATTTTGGGCACGGCATTTTACAGATCAACGGTCCAAAAGTGGTCGTAGAACCGCGACTTCCAGGGTTTGGAGTCGAACGGAGTTTCCAGTTCATCCTTCCCCAGCAATCACGGGTACGGGGTGGTTGTTGGATGGACAATACATATTTAGGACAAGGGGTGTCCATAAAAGAAAACTCTGTGGCGCTGGCCTCCAGGATTTTTTGGACATCTGTTTCCCACACACCCCATGCGACTGCCAGTTCGGACTGCCGATCAATGGGACCCCCCCTGGCACCACCACCCCTTTCACGGCCGTTTCGGCAGCAGTTCGGCAGTCCCAGACGGGTGGTGTCTGGGTAATACATGGATGGCAGAAGCGTGGATTTGGTAACAGTCTCGTCTGGTGGCGCAGCGCAACCCTTCTCCCGCCTTCTCCCCTTCCGACCCGACTAGGTGGGTCAAGTCCAAGACCCTCACGGAACGTCCGTCTCGGTCTGTGGACGTATCCGGCCCATCCACCCCAAAGGAGGCTCCATACACTGTCTAGCTGGTCAAAGACACACACCTCAGCTGGCGCTGTGGTTCTTTTGGTTGGTCGAAGCATGAACTCGTCGGACCACTCCAAAAAGGCATATGTTCCATGTCGGATTCCATGGGGAGGTCGACTCCTGCTTTCGCTTCCCAGCTTCCTCCCAGCTCCGGGTTCCGGTTTCACCCGAACGGCGCGGTTTCGATGAAGAACGACTTCGACCCACGCCCCGACCGGCGGACCCGCAGCGGACCCGCTGCCACCCACGACCGAGGCTTGTTTGCACGGCAATTTCAGGGACGCTTTCCGGTGAAGCAGGTCGACTGGGGAGTGGTTTCACGGCTCTTTGTCACTTGGATGGACCATCGACACGACCTGAGACTGGCACATTGGGGGTGGTTGTTCGAACATGTTTGAAACGGCGGGGGTCCATGTAGAGGCTTTATACCAGCTGCATCCGACCGGACCGGGGTGTCCTGGTATCTTGGACACCCTTCAGCATCTTCAGCCCACAACTATCCGGGATCTCCAGATGGTCGGACACCCAGGTCTAGTTGGATGCTCATGGTCGGGATGTCTGAGGATGGCCGACCTGGACCCGACTTCAAGTACCTTAGAACATGGGTACAGTCGGACCTGTTTTTATGGGGTCATGTCCCATTTTTAAAGGTACTTTGGAGTGTCCAGGTAGATTTAAGTAGAAAAGACCGGTTCAAACTGTTTAACTTAAGATATTTCCATTTTCCGAGGTACTTTGAGACTCCAGGTCGACGCAAACCTCACATCCCTTTCGCACGCGACTCTCGAGAGTCGTCCTCTCGTGTCTCATGTTTGGCTTTGCGTGATGAAGACTCTCGGTGATGACACAACTGTTGATCCTTCGCTGGTGAAGCGGAGCTTATTCGATGCCAAAGGTCGGAGCTCCGGTTCCAGAAATTGACTTGAAGGGAAACACATACCTAGAGCATCAGACCATCTGGGTGTCCGACCATCTGGAGATCCCGGATAGTTGTGTAGGGTAGTCCATTGAACACCGATTGGATGCTCCTGGTAGAAAGCAAAAAGGAAAAACATGGTTTGACTTGGAAAGGAACCAGAAAGAATCAAGAAGCAAGGACCTTTCCTGTCCTTTGTTGAAATTCCTCCGGTGATGAACATGAGAAAATCCAAAGGAAATACGGTGGTTCGATGATGGTATAATAAAATGCTCCAAACTTAAAGGAATCAATTCTAGGGTGCAGGTCTAAGTCTGTACAGTCGTGAGAGAAGCATAGAGTCTCAGGATGTTCCAAAAACAGCATTAAAACTATAGGTTGCTAACAAGAGCCGCGGTGGTGGTGGCGGCGGCTGAAACCCAGACAGGGGAGAAGAAAAACATATCCAAACAAGCAGTTCCTTAAGCAAACAGTTCCTTAAGCAAACATAGTTTTCCAACCTGAAAATAGTTCTAGTCTAGGTTTTGCAAGGGCTCCACAAGGCCTTCTTGTTATTCCATCTCGACAAAGCAAGATCCATGCACTCATTGCTTTTGGAATCCAGCAGGCTGTAACTGTAATGTCGATTCTGGACTGGACCTTGGACTGGTTCACTGGGGCATGACCAGGTTTTACTGGGTCGACCTTGGACTTGTGGGGAATATCTTAAGTTAAACACTTCGAATTCCCGGTCTTTTCTACTTAGCTTTAACGGGCGCCCGTCTATTCTGCTTCCACCCTCCGTCTCTGCGCTGACGGGTGGAACCCCTATAGTGACCCGCCGTGTGACCTGTGGGGTCTCCATCTCCAGCCGAACCGAACCGGAGGGTGCTGGTATAGATGTATACCATTTTAATAGACCTACCCAGACCATCCATGTATGGGAGAGTTGCACGTACATTCTTAGCCCATTTAGTTATGTCCTGGATCCCGTACCTTGCATCTGAAAAGAAACATATTACACAAGCGCTGGAACCGATGTTCTTAGTTGTTAACAAATTCCCCTTCAAACTCGGCTCCTTTCTTCCCGGGCCATATGCAATTGATCTCATCTCCCCTTCTTCATCCACGGCGAACTCACTCACTCCCTGCTTTCGCTCTCTTAAACTACCTCTCCACCCTTTGAGGTGGATACCTCGGTTTCTGCGACACGTGGAACCCGCTACATTTGGCTGGAGGAAGAGATGATCAAAGGCGGATCCGCCGGCGTCGAAGCTGTTCGACGGGCCCCGAGACGCTGGGGGAGCCCGTGCAACGGTCGGTCAGCGGGAAGCCGTAGAGCTCTGCAGGGTTCGAAGGATGGTTTCGAAAGGCCCGGGCCTGGTTCTGAAGGAGAAGAAGACCATGGTTTCGTGATATCGAGAATGCTAGGTAGACATGCATGCGAATAGATGTGTGAAGGGGCTTTGGTTGTTTGAGTGTGACTGGGAAAAGATATCGTGCCTTCTTCAGGCTTTCACTCCCAGCAAGCCAGGGATCGCTAGCCTGTCTCTTTTAAAGAGATGTCCTACATACCATACCCTCACCTGACCGGTGGTTGGTATTCGGCCCCCCTGGCACCCACCATCACCAGCTTCGAAAAGGAGGTCAGTTGGAGCCCAAACGGGATGATACTGAAAGACGAACTGAAGTGAAGCTAATTTGGTCAAGCCATGTCAAGCCCTTTCTACTCTCCACCCCTCCTTTTCGATGGATGGGTGACAGCTGGTGTCACCCCCCGCACCCGATCAACTCAACCCGCTCGACCGGAGCATCTGATCGACCAGACCTGGGTGTCTAAGACCACCCAGACAGGACAGGTTGAGATGGTTGGATGCTTCAGACTTTGACTGTTGAGGCAGTCTGGGATGACCAAACCGCCCCGCCCCGCGCGGCGCCCCGCGAGCGAGCCGGTCGGTTTGACCGGTGGCTCCTCCGCCACCGGTCACCAGGCATGTATTACTCCTTTGAGCTGGGAGAAAGCCGGCATGCTCCACGTGAGGAGGCGAGGGGGGTATGGGGGCTGGGCTGCCGCCACCGGGACCCGGTTTGGTCGGGCGGGGGGTCACTCCAACTACAGAGGTGTGTTGGGGGTAGCGACAAGAGTGCGGGCAACATAGATGAATCACCAGATGTTCTACGATTCTGGTACTCTCCCTTTCCCAGACGCGACCGTTCTGGGACTGCCATAGGACTGCCGCCCCATTGACTCCTGAAACCACCCCAATGTAGCCATATATGGCAGTCCCATGCGGAGCGTCTGGGTTTCTGTCATTTCGCTTTTATCTCTGAAGGCACGGTAGTACCCAGTCACTGACCCCGTCCGCACACCAGCCCTCAACACCGTTGCAGGTCTTGGCGCTGAA
Organism: Durusdinium trenchii; assembly: GCA_963970005.1. Classification (NCBI taxonomy): domain Eukaryota; class Dinophyceae; order Suessiales; family Symbiodiniaceae; genus Durusdinium; species Durusdinium trenchii. Next base: position 1,398,935 of record CAXAMN010010001.1, read on the forward strand.
GGACAGCTGGGACAGCTACGCCCAGCAGTGGAACTCCGGCTCCAGTAGTTCCACCGGACTCTGCTTTCATGCCGGGATCGCTCAGAGTGACGGCCCGTTTCACGGTGGGAGGAGGGCTGTCGAGACGTCACCTGCACCGATGGATCCGCCGAGTCCTAGGAGAAAACGACTAGGCCCGACTGGCTGGCGCCTATAATATACATCAAGAGTCTCCTGAATCAACCGTACCTCAGGTTCGGTATGTGGATCCATACCAGCGCCTCCAACAGGTCAATTGAAACGTGTTAGGGCCCTTCCCAACCCTCCATTTCGGAGACCTGTTGGAAGGTGCTGCTAGGGGAAAAAGATGGACTGACCAGGGTCGTGCCCCAGCTTCAACATTGACGCTACCAGACGCCCACCTGTGGTGGAGGGCTCAAGTGCTCGGGTTTATCATGGACATGAGTCGGAATCCAGCTGGTAGTCAGACATCTGAACTAACCACATCAATTCACATCAAGTATTGCCATTTGTCCGTTTCTCGGGCAATCACACCTGCCAGTCCCAACCCAACCAGGTGGAGGTTTGTGAGCTTCCAAGCGCCGGAGAGGGCTTGACTCGAGGAAACACCTCCTCAAGCATCCCAGATCATTTCCGAGCAAGACAGGTGTCAACGGGTTCTACTATATATATCCATTATGATGTTTGTAATACAGCCTGTAGAATCAGTGTATATTAGCCTTTTTTGGGGCTTTCAAAGACCAGTTCCCCAAAATGCTTCACCAAGAATGGTTTATGGTAGTCTCAAATCCTCAAACACTGCTCGGTCAAAAGGCAGCTTCTGGAATCTCAATGCTTCGAGTCATATATCCCAGACACGGCCGACTTATAGGACTGGCATATTGACCGATCGGACCCCTTTTCAATGAACCACCATCAACCACCAACACCCAGACACTGATCGGTATATATATGCCATATATGCCGATCAGGCCAGGGGTGGTGCCAGGGGGGTCAATGTAGGCATATATGCCAGTCCCATGGAGTGTCTGGGACCTATGAATATGCCAGTCCCATGGGTCGTGTCGGGGTCTGGTGGCACTGATTTCCCCAAGCCGGCTCCCTCGAGCCGCCAAGCCGTTTGCTCCAACGCTGCGACATGCTTCTCGCGCTACGCTCCGGCGCCGTTGACCCTCCCCGTCCTTCCCCAAAAAGCCTTCAACCCAAAGAATCTGGGCAGGGTTTGGTTCGGGCCCGGACCCCCTGCGCAACTCGGTGGAGGGTCCGGTCCGACCCCGAGCCCGGTACGCTCGGATTCGTAGGGAATGGACCAAAGCGACCTCCAATTCGTCTCCAATCCTCCAACAGCAAGCGCACGCTTCTTCGGAAGCCTTCGAGCGCCACCCCCCGGAACACCATCCCAAAACAGGTGATTCCGCTTCGAAGGTGTTGGGGGGGGATCTCTTGGAACCATTCTCAACAAGTAGTCTCGCCTGTTGGTGCACCTTCCAACTGTTGCAGCCGCTTTGGAAGGTCAAGGGCTCCCAGGCCTCTCCGGCCTCTCCGGGCTCTCCGGGCTCTCCGGGCCTCCGTCGGCCCTTTGGGCCTCACCCACCGGCAGGTGTCCGATCAGTGGGTCGCCGTGGAGTCGGCGAGCAGGTGCGGTGGGCGAGCGGCCTGGTGGGTGCTGTGGGGCGAAGAAGAGACCCGGGTCCTTAGGATCCTCATGAAAGAGAGGAGAGGTTGAACAGCCCATCCTAGCCTATAGCCCAATATAGCCCATCCCATATGTACTACAACTACAGGGTCCTATGATCCTATGTGGTCTCTCAACCTCGCTTGGATGAAAGACTGGATCGCGGTCATAGAAAAACACGACCAGGCCCGACCACCAGGTGGTAGTGGTGAACCTGGACATCGAACTGGTCGGAAAGACCGACGTAGAGTCGGGTGCTGATATAGCTTGTTTTGGATGTAAAAGACCTGGTTTGGTCCAGTTCGACGATATGTTGACCGACTGTTACGTCACAGGACATTCCTGAGGATCTCGGGTCACCTACACCTAGTCAGACCATTCTTTTTATGGTCGACTGGACTCTGAGGGAAAGACGACCCGGGACTTTAGAGTCTCTGCCCTGCCAGCTGCCAGCTCGGTTCGGAGCCTCTGGGAGCTGATGTTCTCATCATTTGCCCCCAAGTCGTGGACGTTCTGGCTTTGTGTGAAGACGATGTTCCTCCTACCAGAGGAAAGATAGGAAAGAGTTCACTCTACTTCCATGATTGGAAGCGCCCGGAGGGTACCCTTCTACGCGCCCGTGCTGGAACCCCGGGAACCCTGTGCTCCAACGAAACAAGTTGGCATGTCATGACCCATCGGTCCTGATAACTGGGATTTTCCAACTACCAACACCCGACTAGACACAGGTCTCCGAAATGGTGGCTTTTGTAGACTTAAAAGTGTCTGGTGCTGACCAACAGTGCTGGTATACTTGTACAAAACAAATCTGTTTGCGCTTTCATCAAGAAAAACCGATTCGGCAGGCATGTTGCATGTTGCAAGATCTATACCATGACCTCTCTGGGACGAACGCAGCCTCCGAGTTTCGGGGCGACACCGACGAACGACACGGGGGTCACTCAACCATGGCCCAGTCCGACGGAGCGGGGGGGGGCCCAGTCTCGTTCGCTGAGACCGCGCACGGCACGCGTCACGCGCGGGTCCACGATGTGGCGGCTGGCGCCAGGTTGATCGGAAGCACTGCCATGAGTCTGGCGGTTCTTTGCGTCTTGGCCCTGGCGCCTCGGACGGGAGAGCTCCAGCGGAGCGGAGCGGAGCGAAAACCCACGTGCGGACTGCGGACGTTTTTGGAGGGAGGAAGACGCGTCCGCACAGAAGAAGAAGGACCCGTGCCCGACGTTCCGGTGCATAGACCTGGATCTTACTGTACCTAGGTCTGCCGAATCTGGCTGGTTTGATGGATGATAAAGGGAGAAAGAATTGGCGTTTACAGTGTTTTCAGAGGTTCGATGGTACTGGCACCTGAAGATGTCCTAATATAGTTAGATGGGCGTCCATCTAAACCATCAAACTTGGGAATTGTGCCATCGAACCTCTGAAACCACTGTAGACGTAAAAGGGATTTGATCATATTTGATCCCCCAGACCCCTCCAAAGGATCTGGGTCCAACCCCTCCATAGGTTCGGGTCGGTAGGCACGGCCTGTATGGTTTTGGAGGTCGGTCGAATGAGAGGTTTGGGGGGCAGGCGGGATGTATTGGAAGATCATTGATCCCAGTTGCCAGGTATGAAACCACACTTGAACACTGCCACTGCATGTTAATGGATATTCCATGAATGGAATATATGTATGCCCTACGTTGGACCCCTGAAACCACCCCCTGAAACCGGCATGCCGGTCTAGAAGGAGCCTTCCATGTTCCACACCTTCAACTCGGACGTTCCAGAACGTGACGCGCTGTTCCGCTGAGACCCTCCGCGCTGTTCCGCTGTTGCGCGAGAGAGGCCTGTCAACTACTCTCCTGCCGCGCATGGTTCCGCTGAGGCCTGTATGCTGATCTTCACACATAGCATCATGCTGTCCATCGTCGTGGTGGTGTCCACGGTCTTGGTGATCATCGTCTTGTCCTTCTTCATCACCGTGGTCCTTCACTCAGTGGGGCCGAAGCACCGTCAGTGGCACCAGAGTCTTGTGGATGTGACCTGCACTGCGCAACTATAAATCTTGGTACTGTACTACCTTGGACCATCAAACACAAGGGTTTTGAGGGTACAAACGATCCCTCCTAATGGAGTGTTTGACCCCCGCCATGGATGATTTTTAGGGTGGTAGGCGTTGAATCCCTACTCAAACAACAATGGCAGTCATACATTAATTACAGTACAGTGATAGTCATACACATATCTTACCAATATGCATACCGCATGGCTCACGTGCTGTTTCTTCCATTCCCTCGCGGACCGGACCCGTGGGTTTCATCAGTGAAACCGCGCAGTGCAGCCCGCGCCGTGTACCCCCCGGAATCCGCGATGATCGGTCCGAGGTGATGGGTTGGGAGGTCGGATTGATCGAAGTCATCGCTTTCATCTACTTCATCGGTCCGGACCCTCAAGCGTCCGTCCGTTTCGGGTGAAGTGATGGGTGGGCCTTTGGTGTCCAGGTCACGGCCCGAAAAATCCGGCGGCGTCGACGGTTTGCCATTCGTGTGGGCTTGAAAAGAAGAGAAGTGGAAGTCGATCACGTGGCTTTCAGATGTTTTCTCTGTTTTTTTTCCAGATTGTGCTGAGCTGAAGGTTATGCAGTTGACTACAGCCTGCACATGGCCGCTCGACTGAAGAAGACCGCGTTCGTATTTTTTGAGAGGTCAAACATTGTGGCTGAGAACGAAGCAAATGCTGGCAATGGGATCTTTGGTCATACTCCACGTAGAGTGTGCAACTTTGCAAAAACGCTTCAACAACCCCGTGGTTTTCCATGGGTTCCCTGTTTGCTTGTGCATTTGTGCATCTGATCGAGGTCTATAAATACGGCAGTTCAGATGCCCTTACGGACGATGAGCTGTGGGTACGATTAGGTCGGGAGTGGATGGTTGAGGGGGGCTCTATAGTAGACATACAAGATCCCAAATAGTGCAAATGATCATGTTTCAGAGGCTTCCCAGAAGGGTAGTCGTGCAAAGAATGGGTTTTGCAAAAACCATCAAAAACCCTTCATTCTTGGCAGAATTGCAGATCTTTTTTCTGATAGCGAGAGGCAAGAGGCAATGATTCTTCTTTTTCGGCCGCGGCCACGACGACTTCGTTCGGGCGCCGCCGCCGCTTTTCACGTGGACGGCGATACGAAGACGACGAAACGCGACCGAAGACGACGAGACCGAAGCACCGGAACGCCGGTTCCCGTTCGCGCCGGTTCTCGCGGTGCGGTGTTTCGTGTCTCGTCTCGGAAAACGGTGTGTCTGCTCCGTCGCGCGACCAGGGCCGAATCGAGAAAGATCTTCTTTGCGTTTTCAGCGCATGAGCTTCGCGTTGAAAACGATGGGTGGAGCCACTGTGGGAAGTGCCATCACCACAGCAGGCGGGGCGATCTGGACCGATACACAGTTCACTGTTCGATGCTTCGGGAGTGCGGCTGGCTGCTAGCTGCTGGCTGCTGTGAGTGTTGGCTGGCGGCTTTTTGAATCTGTTCGTGTTTTTGGTTGCCTCGTCTATAGCTTTTCGTAGCTAAGACTTTATAGGTTTTCACAGCCCGGTAGCAAATCTTCGTTCCATCTTTGGAGAACGCTTCACAGCCCAGGTTGTGCCACGCCAAGGGCTCTGAGCCAGCCCAACATCTTTAAGCACCCATCACGGAAAACGGAGGTAGTTGGAGCTCCTACGAAAGAACAAGCCCCTGGCATTGTACGACGTATACTGTTGAGAAACAGTATGAAACTGCCCAGTCCCAGCCACCATGTAAAGGAATCTCAAGCTGGCGCCATCATCTTGGGTTCCAACCAGACCTGTTTCGGATTGAGAAGTCCGGAATTTCCAGCAAGGCCGGAATCGGTCATAATCAGTCTAGATCAGAATACATGCTATTCTTTCGAAAGAGGATCCCCAGAAGTCGAACCACCATTGTAATAGCCGGGTCATCCCGGAAGCACCGAGCTGTTCTACTAAGGACATTTTGACACTTACTTAAACCCTAGACTTCCGTTCGACCATTATAAAACATGGTTGACCTTGTTTTTGAAATGAAAAATCCTTAGTTGATTCGGTAAAGCCTATTAAAATAATGGTTGTTGGAAGCCTATAAACCAGATCAACCATTTCAACAAATGGTCGACTTGACTTCCATGTCGTGGTGGTTCCGAGTTCGGGCTCGAAGGACGGAAGACCCACATCACCACATCGCGCTCGCGCTCGCATGGACGAGCCGAACATCTCAACCACCCGGAGCCGAACACTGCGGTGAAAGCAACGGCTTAGTCGCTCCGGCTCCGGCTCCTGTGAGGATCCTCGCTCTTCCTGGTCTTTTGCACCCTCACCATCTTCGCGAAGCTGGGAGCCATGTGCTTCACGGTCACGCTGCCTGACCGCAACGAGCTCGTGTTGAAACGAATCTAAAAGAAAAATAAGGACAGCTGTCCAACTGGGTTTGATTGATGATTTGTTCCCGCCCGCCCACCTCCAAATGTGTTGCTCTTTGTTGACTCCGTATCGTGGTACCAGAAGCCACATCTCAGGGTGGTTTTTAGTCTCTAAGTTAAGTGAGTGTGCACCCCTATCCTCCAATAGGCACCCCTTTGGAAGTTCTTGCCACTGCTTGTTTTGCTTATGAAGTGTGGCCTTTCGCGTGTCACTGCTTCTCACACCAGGGTGGCCTCCATTCTATTTGCGCTGTGTCCGCTGGGGGCATATTTGATGACATGTGCCCTGGCTTGCAGTCATCGCAGGGTTTGCAGCACTTTGCCATGGACAGCGGATGCAGGATGCTGGTTAACCAGGTACTGTAAAAAGGTTTAGCTAGGGAACTGGATGTTGGATATGTCATGTTTGCAAGTGGTGCTGCTAACAATGCAAACATGTGCAGGTCAAACTGAAGGCGGAGAGGGAGAAACGCGCAACACCCACATACAGAAATGCTGGCCAGTGAAATTTGCTGGAATGATCATTTGGGCTCAACATGCACACTGTAAACAAACAAGTCAACTTCAAGAAACATGTCTTTCAGTGGAGTGCGTGCCCAAATGATCATATGGCGTGATATCAGCGCTTTTTTGTCCGAAGATGGGAGGAACGAAGTGAATCGCTCCAGATTCGGTTGGAGACCCGACCCAATTCGGTCTGTCCATGGCTGTGGGTCACGACCCATGGGACCCATGGCACCTGGGGCCCCCTGGCATCGTGGGTCAACACCTCAGCTTGAAGTAAGTTCATGTGTCTCCTGGTTTTGACCCTGTAGCCACATGGAACCTATATCAACCTATGCCTATACTGCCTTGTTCCTATTGCTCTACTGGCAAGAGCTGCATAGATCAGTTTCATTAACCCCTCTAAAAGTCCCAACGATGCACTCGGGCCACCGAACTGGTCGTGGATGGATTGACTATCCCAGGTGACGAACAGTTCAATGCGTGGGAAACATGTCCAGTCCGGAACTTCTGCGAACGTCTCTACCCCCACGCTCCGGCCACGGCCCGAGCCGTCAGCCGCGCCGCGCTGCATCGCTCAGTTGGGCCGGTACGACCGGGTCTGTGCCAACGCTGTAGTGGCGGGCGAGCCGACAGGCCCCGGACACGTGGCGGGTTCGGTGGAGTCCGGCTAGTCGATCCCCCTTTGGAAGCGCTTGCTGCAAGTGCTTGCACCTGCGTCATGGGTCTTGGTGCACCAAGTTGGTACCGTCTTCCATGAAAACGCAGAAGTCATGGCATGGAAGCTCGAGGTGGGTAGTTACGCGATGTTGCTCGGGGTGGCTCCCCGAAGGGAGGCTCCCTTAGTGCCCTTCAAAAGTGAACTGGAAAAGGGAAGGCTTGTTAGGATGGTCACATGTCGAGGCACAAGAGATTTTGTGTTGTTCACTTCTGAAAGCTCCAAATCCCAAACAGATGCAAGCTGGAAGCAGATCGCATAGAAGAAGGGAACTCACGTACCTCAAAGCCCGAAAGTTGGCAAGAACGGTTGGGAGCGACTTCAGGTCGCAACTGGAAGAGCGCCGGGACCTGAGCAATGACACTTTTGGGGCGGAAACGCGATGTTCAACGCGTTTCGCGCGTTCACGTGGGCGGGCAGGGCATGAAACTCGAAACGACTCGTGGATCGCATGACACGTGGCTGAGGACAAGAGTAAGCCAAGGATGGCAACCCATATCTTGGTTAGCGTGGTGTAGCTGAAAGAGGACGTGCACCACAGATTGCAAGGACTGGAGGATGGAGGGAACCACATGATGGACTGAAACTTGCTTCGGACCTAGACGTGAGGAAGAATGAATCAAAGACATTCGAAGACCTTGTGGTCATTTGTCCCTGAAGTTTTGGCCAAACCCACATGGCCCTTCCAGGTCCCAAATTGGCGTCAAATGGCCACGTATTTCACAGATGTGCCAGTGCTAAAAAGTGGCCATGCTTTGCAGGAGGCTTCCTAGTGCAATGTATAGCACCTTGCCGTCACGTCGAGCAACCGATGCTGCGAGGGCAGGGCGCGAGCACCGCTTTTGCGCGCTGGAGGGGTGAACCCAACGAGCCTATATAGAGCCTATTTGATCGCTGTTTCGATAAGAAGGAACCGATGGCTGATGTTCGATGGTTGCTTGTTCATAGGTTCCAAAGGAATTTCATGGCTTCGAATCCCTTCAACATCTAGCTGCGAATCACTTAGCCCTGGACACGGCGTTTTACGACAGAACCGCCGGGTGCCGCGTCGTCGTCGCCTTGAAGACAGAGGGAGACCGGCGTGTCCGGCGTTCTCCCCAAAGAGCTTCATGTTTTGACGGATTTTACACGACAGGTCACCAGGTCGTTCCCATTTTTTAAAAGTAATAGGTCTTTCACATGAAGGATCATGAAGGCGATTCGGGCTTCCGGACCCCCCTGACAACGGGACATAGACCAGGAAATGGTCCAGGAAATACCCCTTGGTAGGGTTTATTGTTATTTGTGTCTTTTTCGGATTTCAATGACCATCTCGTCAGTCTGAGGTACGCTTTTTTTTTGGGCTGAACTCCCGTGCACGTCCAGCCTCGGCGATGCATGGCGGAAAAAAAGAGAGGCCAGAATCAAGTGGCCAAAGGTTGGGTGCCAAGGTCGACATCTGTCGACTACTCAAAGACCTGGAACCGACTGTTTAAGGGATTTTGAAGTGTCACAACTGGAGTGATTTCGGCACCTGAAGATTTGGTTCCAGTGGGAGACACAAACGCTCGCCCACTGCAGTGGTGAAGCAAAGGTTTCTGCTGACTCAAAACTGATCTCAGTGCTCCTTTGCAGGTTTCACGGCAGAGTGTCAGATGTCCTGCCCTTGCCGTATTGCCATCCTCAGATATAGCCGGTCGATGAATGAACTCAGAGAGTCAATGAAACATCAAGTTGAGGATGGTCATACTTCTTTCAGGAAGCAATGGTGCGGTGATTTTGTGGGAAAAATCGGGGAGGAGGAGTGTGGTTGATTAGTGCTTGGTGCTTGTTGCGGACCTCATTCTTGTTTCAAGCCCAAATGGGTGTTGGGAACATGTATGCGTGTCGAGTCTCTTTGCTTGCTTGATGCAGGAGTGCCAGGATCCTCCAAAGGGGCTTGCCATGAAAGCCCACAGAATAGGATCAAAAGACCCTCCAACCAGATGGTCCAGCTACAGAACATCAGGCCCGTCTCCCGTCCGTATGAAGCACGGCGCCGCACCGCCGCGCCGATCGAAGAGGACGGACGGTACCATGCGGGAACCGGACCCGGACTCGCTCCCAGATCCTGAGAGGGAACCGGTCCGACGTTGCGACCGGTTCCCGAGAGGATCCAGTTTTCAGAACCCAGACACGACCCGTCTGGGACTGCCAGTCTGGACTGCCGATCAGTTGACCCCTTTTCAACCACCCCTGGCCGTTTCTCGGCAGTCCGAACTGGCAGTCCCATGGGTCGTGTCTGGGGAAGAAAAAAAGAAAGAAAACAACCGGTTGCGTCTGGTCGTGGTTTCTGGACCTGCCCAACTCGTTGTTTTCACCCAACTTCAAAGTACCTTGACCTTCTTTCCACACGAGCACACGGACCGGACGAGCACACCGGGGTGCTGTTGACTTCAGCTCCGATCGCCCTCGCCCTCCGTTCAGCTTCATTCAGCTCCGAGGCCGGGTCTTCGGCGACTTGCACGGACAGCTCCGAGACCTGTCGGGGGAGCCCTGTGTGGCCCGCGCGCGCGCGATGGGTTGAAGCAGCGGGGGTGGTCGGACCGGGGCGCCCGATTCAGGCGGCGGATGCCTCACGAGGACGGTTTTTCGGAACGGATTGGAAGCCCTTATAATAGGAGGGGGAGTTTGGAAGTGAGGATTGGAGATGAATGAGAGATTTGGTAGGATGACCTCTACTTAGTTGTCGTTTGGAAACCCAGTCTCAACCAGAAACTGAGTTTCAGTTCTGGATGGAACTGCCCCGCGCCAGCCACTTCCTGGGTAAAGAATCTCAAAGCAAGGCAGATTGGAACAGCCATATGATTTGGGAGGAATTCTTCATATACCTTCTACCAGCACCTTCCAAAAGGTCACCACCTGCCACTGAGAAAAGTCTGCAAAAGTCACTTAATTCGAGGAGACCTGTTGGAAGGTGCCGGTATAGAATGCATACCCTAGACTTCCAAGACCATTATAAAAATGGTTGACCTTGTTTTTGAAATGAAAAATCCTTAGTTGATTCGGTAAAGCCTATTAAAATAATGGTTGTTGGAAGCCTAGGGCATATGTTTGGGAAGGTCGTTGTGGGGCATCCATTCCGACGAAGGACTCTGACGAGCGACGCGCCGTGCCGTGCTTGGCAATGCCATGAATCCGAGTCCACCGGCAGAGGAGCCTTCCGATGAGCGGTTTGGTGGACCGCGAGAACATGACCATATATGACGACATGGTATAAGCAGTGGGTAGCTCCTATAGCAGGTGTAGTTGTGGGGAGTATGACATGTCAAACGACCCTCAGTCAGAATCCCTTTGGGGGCCACCCCCGGCCACTGCTCTTCCAGTCCCAGTCTTTAGGGCCCATGGATCTCTTTGCCGGACCAAGCCGAGGCTTCTGTACTTTCATGCTTTCGGCATGCCCGGCCCGGACCGCCGAGACGTGGCGACGTTGGAGAAGGGAGAACGGGGTCCTTACACGACGACAGATGTCGGGAAACGACGGCGTGAAAAACGACGCAGACGGGAATTGATCATTGATCGACTGAAACCAGCTTATACCTGCACCATCCTGTCTGGGTGTCCTGTTTGGAGATCCCGGATAGCCGGATAGCGGTGATAATGGAGATCCATTGGACACCCAGACAGGATGGTCCTGGTAGTATATAAAACGTATACAATCTATGGGTCTTTGTTTTTCTATTTGGATCCCGGAGATTGCTTGTGGCACTTGGAGTGTATTGGTTTCTTTAGCTCGAACACAATTGAAAATTATATTTCTAAAGATCATGACAATGTCAAGGACCTCTCGGAGGGGCAAACGCATTGTATTTAGAATCCATCGCTTTTGACCTCTGGTTCCCATCATCTGTTCCTGTTCGCACCTTTGAACAGCTGAAGGCCAGCTGGGCTCCCATCCGGGCTCCTAGTTGGCCCACCAGAGCAGAGGTCGCGACGAGACCACCTTTGTCTTCAACGGTGATTTCGTGGCAACTCGGAGCGCGGGAGCGCGTCCGCGAGCGTCCGCGGGATGGTGGGGACTTGAGAGGTGTACCACACACTCAACTGCCTGGTGGATGGGATTTTGCAAGATCCTTGTACACCCCAATATACCCCAATGATTCCCCAATGTATAGTAAATGGATGCCGAAGTCGAAAGGCATTAAAGGAAGTTCCTGTTTCCTTCCCTTCACTTCTCTGTTCTGTGGAGTTCCGGGACTGTGACTGTGGACCACCTCCCTTCGGCGCTAAGGACCGTGGACAACATCAACTTGAAACCATAGGCAGCGGAGCGCTCCGCGGAGCGGGATCGACACTCTCGGACCGGTGGAACAGCTGTCGGACCGGTGTTCCGAAAGCCCAAAACACGAGTTGTTGCATAGGTTTGGTGGAACAACATGGAATAATGATGAATAATGAGGGGTTCGTTTTTTTCGGATTTGACCTGATATACTAAAACATATACTAAAACCAGGTCCCACCTTGTTTTGGAAGGGTCTTCTCGGTCTTCGGTTTCGTTCGGAGGGTTTTGCTTCGTTCGCGCCCGCGTGTGTCTCGGTCCTCGGTGTTCGGGCAGGCTTGCTCATGGCCCTGAAGGTGGAGATCTTGGAAGAACTCAGCTCTCTTTGCCACATTTTGAGACAGGCATTTTTGGCTGATGTTGAATGATTTCTATTAATAGCCAAGAATGTGGGACTGATAGAACTGATAACTGTACAATTCTCCATAATTTGTTCCTAGATTGGAGATGGCTTTCAAAGGGATCTGAGGAGTTGACGTATAGATTCCAGTCCGCTGGGCTGCCCGTTCCGAAGATGAAACGTTGAATGTCGTCAGCTTCTTCGACGCTTCAAACAGCTCTTCAGAGCCCTCATGGATGCCGAGAGCTGGACGACCCGTCAGCTTTTCAGAGAATCTCCCCGCGGCTCAGGTGCTTCATCCCGAGAAGGTCTACTTGATCAGGCCGCGCGAGCCGCCGCGAGTTGCCGCGCGCGCGGTGGCCGCGACCGGGTGTCCGGTGGATGTCCGGGGTTAGCATCGTCAGTCCCTGATAGGGCGGTGTTTGGAGCCGCTCTTCCTAATGGGGAAATGGTTCCTCTATACCCAAACGCTCCATGGGACTGCCATATTGGCCTACATTGGGGTGGTTTGGGGGGGCCAATGTAGGCATATATGGCAGTCCCATGGAGCGTCTGGGATAGGCCTCACCCTGGAAATCACGAAGGGATCGGACCCATTCAACCGGACTGGTCGGGTTGGAGCGTTTGTTCAACCGTTTGGTTGGGCTGTGAACGCTCCAGGCCCTTGGGCTCACCTCGACTTGTAGGGCGAAAGGTGATGACCCGAATCCAGACCCTTCTGAAGGTGATGGGAAGGTGCCCATATCCTATCGAGTCCAGATCCCAAGTCCCTGCAAAGGTGTCAGGTGATGCCGAAGAGGTGCCCGTTTTCGGATTCTACGGTCCCGACACCTTCGTCCCGCCTTTACAGTGGTGAAATCGTGTAGGTACCGGTCGTGCCGGTCACCTAGCAGTCCCAGCTTGGGCAGGTCACGGTCACGCAGGTCACGCTTGGAGCTTGGGCATGAGTCACATGTATTTGTCACGACCACCTCCAGACCTCCGTGACGGACCACGATGCCAGGGGAAACCATGAAGATCGGCTGATGAACGAGAAGTACGGTTTCAAGCGTCCGGCGGCCCAGGGCACGTCTGGCTTCAGTTGGGTGGACGGTAACAACTTGCGACGAAACCACCCAGATTGTGGGATGTATAATTGCCATATATTACCCCATAGAAGGCCAAAGAGTCCCGAGACCTTGAAGTATGTGTTGCCTCACTGAAGTAAAGGACCATTTTCTCCAGGCCTCCCACATAATTACTGTATCTAACATTGTATTACCCAGATGCGACTCATGGGACTGCCATATATGCCCACATTTACCTTCCAAACCACCCCAATCCAACTGATCGGTAAATAGACCAGTCCCATTAGTCGTGTCTGGGATTAGATGAACATTCGATCCTTTGGAGTCTTCTCCACAAGTGGCGAAGCTGCGGGCGAAGTGGGTGTTTCCTTGCGGGCTTGGTTGCGTAAACCTAACTGATCAACATGTGGTTTGCTGGACAGCCTGGTGCCTGGCGGGCGAAGTTGTCCCGGCTCGACTCAGATGAATGCATGCTCAAGCTGGGCAGCGACTTCGGAAAGAAGATGTGCACAGCTTAGAGAGAGAGAGAGAGACTAGCCATCAGTTTGGCCTTCTTCATCATGAATCGATGAGGTGAACTGGACGATTCTCGCCTGCGGACCTGTGAACTGGGTCCTTGATTTTGTGTTCTTCTATTGTTCAATAAACCGAAGCAGTGTCCAACCAGTTCCAACCAGGCTGGGGTTCCTTTGTGTTGAAAGCCAGACGGCTTTTCCTCCATCCCATCCCACACATCCATAGGATATCCATATGTTGGTTTTGCTACTAGTAGCAAGGACGCGATTACCCCAGCTGTCAAAGACATCATTGGGTGCCAGTGCCATTTCTCACCTCTGAAACCATTAGAACGGTAGAACGACACTGCGAGTCATCTGCAAGTGAAAAACAGATCCCCCCGAGCTCCGAGGTTTGACTTGATGCAAAGCGCCTTTGATCGCTTGTCGCAAGCTCAGTGGGCGGATGATCCGTCATGAGACAAAATGGCCACCGGATGAGCTGTGCATTTGTAGTGACTCTTTGCATCTCTTTGCCAAACCGAGAAGCTTGAATTTATATATATTTTATATATAGCTTTGATTCATGAGGATCATGAGGCTGCTTGGCTTTGGGATGCTTTTGGTACCCTTTCCTGGGACAGCTATGTAATATGCTGGCTGTTATTATCTAATGTGTATATATGTGTATAATGGTGTAATATATTCTATGATCGTAGCCCCTCACGCATGCGTGCTCGGCCCAAACCACCCGGGCCCAAACCAGGGCCCGTGCTCCTGAGTTGGCTTTCTCACCCCGCCAGTTGAACTGGAGATCGATCCACTGAGGCCATTGGCATGCTTAATCGCCAACCGTGCATTAGTCTTGCACGGCGGAATAGGCCCGGCGGAATCGTTTCGGCGGAATCGCCTGGCCGATGGGGAGTCGACTCGGAGAGTGGAGAGACTCGGAGAGTGGAGCCCATCGATGTGCCGATCTGTATCCCGAATTTGTGGGGATGTTGAACATAAGTCTTAGTGGTGAATATGTGGGATTTGCATGGAACCCAGAATCCCTAGAACTCCAATATGTGTTGCCCATATTTGAGGAAGTTCCTGATCGGGTCACTGAACTCGTCAGATCATTCTTGTCCAAGTTTTGACTAACTATGAGTCTATAACTATGTTTAACTCGGATTAGCCCGAACTGGTCGTGGTGGATAAAACTATTATAAGTATTATTACAAGTACCAGGTGGGGTAGTTCATGAGTAATTGAACATGAAACGATTCAGGACGACCTTTTGGTCTTTGAAGCCCAAACAACACCAGCAACAACAACAGCAGCAGCAACAACAACAACATGGCTTTACAAGGGGTCGGTCTTTCTTTTTATGTCGCTAAGGATTCCTGGCTCACCATTGATCAATTAACATACAGATAATATAGTACAGTATCAGATCTTTGAGGATTTTACACTACAACACCAGGTCCCACCACTGTTTTAACAGGGTCCTCTTTGTGTCGTTTTTTCGACGAGTGAAGTTCCGCCATTGGACCACCAGGGTCGTTTGATCCCAAGGGCGGTGCACGAAAGCGCCGCCGACCACGGCGCGCGAATCGGCGAGGCGATGGCATGTGGGGCCTCAGCGATATTTGGAACGTGGCCAGGCGCCGGTGGACGGCGACGGGCGAGAAAACCGTGCGCGATTCGGACGATTCGGAAGGTGGCGTGAGTCACGGGAGTTTGAAGTTCATAACGGCAAAGGCAAGTTCAGAAGTTCCAATGACTCAAATGGAATTGAGTCGTATCATCCTGCCAACGGCAGAGTTGTTGTGGACACCCCTGCTTTCATGCTGGTTTGCTGTCAAATCCATAGATTTTGAGAGACCGATCAGGCCTGGCAGATGTCAAATCCCTATATACCAGCACCCTCCAGTCCAGGTGTTTCCTGGTGACAAGTTCGATGTCCATCACCACCTGTGGTCGGGTCTCCATCTCCAGCCGAACCGAACGGAGGGTCCTGATATAGATATACCATGATATACCTGGAGTCTCGTACCTTGGAACATGAGTACAACAAGTACCTGTTTTTATGGTACTGGGTCAGTCGGTCCGACCGGCGGGGTTTCCTTCACCACTGCTCCCCACGGGCTCGCGGGCTACGGCGTGGGAGGTTGAAAAGGAGTCCATCGGCCATGGATTAATCCCGGGCTCCTGGCCGGCTCCTGGCCCACCTACTCTTCAAAGATGGTGGGATTGTATATGCAGTTCTTTAATTAATCCCTAGGGTTCCATTCACCTCCTGGCCTCGAAGATGGTGATGGTGGGTGCCAGGGGTGTCGAAGACCACCTTTTGGGGTGTCTTCAACCCGATCGAAGTCGCGGAGAGACGATGCCGCAGGGCAGTTGATGCGGAGACGATGCCTCCATTCGGTTTGGAGGTCACCGAACGCATCAGGCCATTCTTTAAATAGCCGACTGACCACTCCATATATAGATCCCCCAAATAGAACTAGAACAGTATAGATCCTCACAAATCATGTCTTGGACACCGTGCCACTATCTACGTTTGGGGCCCAGCCACAAAAAAAATGAAGTGACTTCTACTGAGAGATGTCCCGACTTCGAAACCCTCTGGCGTGTCACCACCGCGTCCTCGTGGCCAGGCCTCTCCCATCGGAGAAGATACTTTCCAAGGTCCGGTGGGGTGAAACTCATGTCCCGCTGGGCGGGAGTTGCGCTGGGTGACCTGGGGAGATGGACGTGAGTTGGATTCTTCGGCTCGCGGTGCATGTCACGCGACCGGTGAACTCCCGCATGCTAAAAGGTGGTTGGGTTGCGACCAGAGAAAGATCTTCGGGCAGCACCTTCAGTCCTTTCAGTCATTCAGTGTTCTTTTTGAGTCACATTCATGAAAACAGAGAAGCGCGATGTCCAAGACATTTTGACGGGGACTCACTGAATTATGGCCTGAATCTCTTCAGGATCACCATAGACAGACCATGACAGACCTATAAACGACTCTGTCAGCAGTTCGGAGACTTTTCACGTGAAGAAACTCGAGCAGCCTTCACACACGCTGTGAAGGTCAAGTGGAGAAACTCGAGCATGGTGTCCATTGGTTGGTGTCCTATTCACCCATGTTTTCTACAGGTTCGACCGCCAGTATAGAGTTCAGCATCTTGGCTGGGAGTTGCTGTATTTGACTGTGCTCGAAAGCTCGAGCTTGCTCAACAAGAGTCACCCAAGTCGACATGTCAGAAATGACTGGGAGTATGCAAAAGAGTCAAACGAACCCTTCAAGAGTGACCCTGTCTCTGAAAAGTGGACGCCAGGAGAACAGCTGGTCCAGCTGGCTTGTTTGGGACGATGAAGATCAGCGCGATGCTCCCGACGAGAACCTGGAGGGTGACGGGATCCATCGTGATGGTAGTCCATGTGCGATCAATGACTTCTGTGGTAGTTCCTATATGAATCTGCACACTTCTAGTTATGGAGGGGTAAAATGTCAATCAGAGAGGGAGGAAGGGGGAGAGAGAGAGAGAGAGGCGAGAGAGAGAGAGAGAGACACACACAGAGAGACACACACAGAGAGAGACACACAGAGAGAGACACAGAGAGAGGGCGAGAGAGCGAGAGGGAGAGGGAGAGGGAGAGGAGAGGGATAGAGAGAGAGAGAGAGGAGAGAACACACAAACACACAAACGTTCGCACGCAGACGCGGGAGGGACCTGTGCGTGTCCATTCAGACAGGCTCTTCAACATCCTTTGGTCTGACCCCATCGAAGATGGTGTCCATTCAGATCCAAATACCTTCGGTCCGGTCTCCCTAGACCCTCAGCGCGGTCCGGGCTCTCGCCCACACTGAAGCGCGGGACTGGCTAGTGACCGGGTTCGTCTGAAGGCAAAAAGGAACGCGATTCATGTCGTGTACACTCCGTGTATCTCCGTGGTGTTTGATTGTTTTCTGCAGCTAATCATTATGCAAGTAGAAAGGCAACTTTAATATGGTTTGTAGAGGCAATCTTATGGCCTGGCTATACCCTGGGAGTTTTAGGTGACCCAAAAAGGGAATGTTATTAACTTTGATGGTGGTGCCAAAGATCGTCGAACTGTACTTCAAGATCTTCAAGGGTGTAATCTATCTAACTATGCATCACGACCCTAATTATGTTGTATACGTGCAACTTCCTTTCTACAACAATGGCGGAATTTGATGCTGAAATCAATCTGTCACAAACATGTGAAATCAACAAATGCTCCACCTGGTTCTTCAAAGTGACCGAACTTGATCCCCTGGTTGGTTCGGTCACAAACAGGCCTGGTAAAGGTCACTTAGGCTGGGACTCCAAAAAAGGGGTCGGACCCGAATCCTCGGCCAAAAGGGCGTCCGACGTTTCTCACCACTCCCATCCGTTCTTTGCTTCGGGACCTTGCTCGTGTCGGGTCGGACCGCGTCGTTTGCGTCGTTGCGGGATGCGTCCAGGACGTCCTGGGAACCGGTTCTTCGGTTCTTCGGAGGTTCGATCTCCGCGGACGGATCCTCCGCTCCCCGAGGTGTTCACCCGTCGCCGCGGGGAGGCGTCACTGCACAGTTCGTTCGGGAAAGCCCAGGAGTTCGTGCAGAGTCGTGGGGGGGTGGAACTCCGGTACCGAACCGTTTCGGTGAGACTGGGGGCCCGGGTGCTAGCTGGGTCCAGTCATACCGAACCTGAGGAGGTACGACTGGAGCCCTATAGGGGCGTATATTTTCCCGGACTCAATCACCGCGTTATGTCTAGGAGAATAGATGTTAATAGGACAGTCCCACGGATGGTGTGGGAGGAGTGACTTTCAGGTTACATATGGAGTTGGGGTGGTTTTGAGTCGAAAATCCCGGGATAGTGGGGATAGTGGAGAGTGAATAAGGATGGATAAGGGGACATCCAGTGAGTGGATGTTTTAATGGCCGGAATGTTCTGTGACCATTTGCATATCTTTGCATCCGCCACGAAAAAAAACACAACACCACATGTGTGGATGGTTCCTTTTCCCTTTTCCCCCACGGCACCTAGGCCTGGAACATTACAAAGACCTTCTGTGCCCGAAATGGCCTGGGCTTGATCGTGCGAAGTCATCAGTCCAAAAAGGGAAGCCGTTGGGAGGCTCAGTCCGTCGGACCAGAATGGTCGGACCACGAGGAGTTGAGGAAGGAATCCTGAGTTCGCCGTTGTTTTGGGTGCCGAACAGGTCCGAAAATCAGGACTTCTTTGGACTTCTAACCCAGATCCCGGACCACCACTCAAGACTCAAGACGCATCACGACGCTGGAAAAGTGGACCTGAAACCTGCCAACCTCAACCTGACCCTCCATCAACATGGGACATTCATGGGAAATTCCAAGTGGAGTGCTGTGCGTCCACGTGGACTTCATGTTTCCACCGTTGGAAGATGATCTCAACAACGATAGAACCACATACCAGGACCATCCTGTCTGGGTGTCCTGGCTGGACTACCCTACGGCCCTACACAGCTATCCGGGATCTCCAGACAGGACACCCAGACAGGATGGTGCATATAGCTGCATAACCACATATGTTCACAGCTTCTGGGCACACCCCATTAGGACCACATTCATGTTCACTACCCTCCTATCAGAAACAGGAAGTGGGTATTGAAGTCCCGTTCGACGAGAAAACCGGACCGACTGTTACGTAACAGGACATTGCTGAGGATCTCGGGTCATTGAACTCGTTAGACCATTCTTTTTAATAATCTTTGACTCCCACCTGGAAACCCAAACAACATCAAACAACCAGACATGAATCCGGATGTTTCCACAGTCCCTGTCCCACTTGCGTAAAGGATCTCAAGCTGGAGCCCTGTTGGAACAACCAGAACTGTTTCTGGTTGGGACTGGGGTTCCAGCCAGGGTCCAACCACCCTAATGCGGGCCCTCGAGCCCGGTCCGGAGTCTCCACCACCTTCAACCGGTGCAGCAGACCTGGTCCGTACGTGTCCAACGCTCCGCTCGAAGCCGGTGAAGCCGGTAGAATCGATCTGGCATGGTGCGGAACGACCTGGTGCGGAATGAATCCTTCGAAGTGTTTCGAAGTTTGACACTGGTGTGTCAAACCTGGTTTCATCAACCTGGTGTTTTTTTAGTGTCAAATCCTTCGGACCAGCCGCTCGGTCTGCGTTCTCTCGAACGCCCCGTGTGAACGGTCGTCCTGAAGGACGGTCGTCCTATGGGTGAACGATGGGGGGCCACGACCGAGGCGGCTTCGACGTGATGCACAGCAATATGTCGGGAAGCCGAGCGACGGCCTGGGGAGCTGAAGACCCTGCAACTGGTTACTACGGTAGTGAGTAATGCCCTTAGGAACTATATTAGAATTAGCGACCTGCTGGACCTGGTGCCAAACCCAAGCTGGTTGGAAGGGGGGAAAGCCTCGATGTTTCGTGGAGATAGCCGGGGGTGAGGTGAGGCGCAGCTTGGGATCGCAGCTTAGCCAAAGGATCCAAAGGCCAAGTTATAAAGGCTTCCAAAGCCAAACAAGCTCAGCCAAGACTCCAAACTGGCCTCCAGCTCGCCTCCCGTGGCGGAGAGCTTGATCCATGTGCCAAGGTTGATCCGTGTCTTCTCTGCAAGGGACTACGAGGCTCGAAAACCCCAAGATGCCCAGGGGAGTGTCCGAATGTTGATAGCTGCAGCAATAACATCAAACAACTTGCCCATAGCAAGTGGTCTTCAACCATTGCAACTTGAGCCTGCTTGACCTTAAAACAAGTTAAACTCACCAAAGAGCCGTATTCGCATCAGTCGAGGCATTCTTGGGAGGTGTTTTAGTGTACACTCAGGGCACTTAGGACTTGCTGCACTCCAACGTCGATGACGCGAATTCGACGCTTCTTCGACGTCTCGAGACGTCGGCGTCCAGGGCCACGGAAATGATGGCGCAGTTCTTCTCATCACCAAGGGTCGGCCGAGCAACAAACCAGGCCGCCCGGCGCGCCCGGACCAGACCGGGCCAGACCGGGCCCGGTCGGGCCACCGGCCCGGTCGGCATGGTGTTCAACGGACGGTCGGTGGAGGGATGCCGCCGGTCGATGTCGAGATCCCTTTCAAAGTGGAGAAAGCATGCCCTATAGGAAGTCCCAAGTTCTTAAGTCTTATTACGTCATCCAGTGGTAAATAGATGGACTGGACTGGGAAATGTCCCGACTCCGGCGCTTTCCACCTTTTTTGCTTCGACTCGTTAGACCGTACTGGCGCCGCACCGCAGCGGCTGAGGGTCAGGCCTCCAAGGTGATGTGGGTCGAAACACCGGGAGGTTCCCAGCTGTACCTGGGTCATGCCCTAGGGCTCCTGGCCCATCTCCTCAGGTTCGGTGGTTAGACCCCCCTGGCACCCACCCCTGGCCCACCGCACCGAAACGGAGGTGGGACAGGAGCCCAAACGGGATGGGTCAGACATGGGGCGCCCCTCGAATCATCAAAGACCGACCAAACGTCCGAGACCGACGGGGCCTTCGACTCATCGTCAACGTCGTTTTTCGTCATCGGAGTGAGGTCGGCGAGTGAGGACGAGTCTCAGGACTAGTCTCAGGAACCTGTAGTTGACTTCGGCAAAAGACCGTCGAGAACTGGATATTCTTCATGATTCTTCGCTAATACAGGTCGTTCGACTGTATGTTATTTATATAAATATTGTCAAAACATCGATATCGGTCTGAAGATTTAAGATTAGCACATTTTGGGTGTTCCTTCGAGATACTGTGGAGGTCTCCTTGGGCACTCACCGGTGACAAAAGACTTCCGCATCAAACATCAAAAGCCTTCCGCATCAACCTCTGCCAGGTGAAGAAGACCTGCTGGTGGTGCGACCTCAAGTATTAAGGTCCGTCAAAAAGCAAAGAGCCGAGGCGGGCGTGACAAACACCCCGCCGCCACAAGACCAAAGACCCACGGGGCGTCACCGCGTCACCGGCAGCTTCCTTCCGCCCGCGCGAAAAGCTGGTGCAAAGTTACTATAACAAGGGCATGGACTACTAGTAGCAAGGGCATTACTAGTAGCAAGAAACTACTAGTAACTATGGAACCGAACACCTACAAATTGGTCGTGTCTGAGGGAAAACATCGTGTTTTGGCTCCACTTGACTACAAACATTGTGTTTCTGTCGAAAACAGTGTTTTAGGGTGCGACATTTTTTGGGGTGCTTGATGTTCTTGGTTCTCTATAGGTAGTTACGTTGTTTTTGCCTTTGTTTGTCTCTTTGTGGGAACTCATCAGCGTCCGCGCGGAACTCTTACCGTCTGAAAGTTGATTTGGTGCTGGCGTTTGACCGATGTTCGTTTGAAGGTTCCATGGTTTGGATTTGACTGGACTTTATACAATCACCACCCCAGTGCTTACTGGTTATTGGATGGACAATACCTCTTCAGGGGGGTCGACAGCAACCACCCGAACTGGGTGGTGCTGGTATAGTCCACACTTTCTTAAATCCCTAGGGATCCAGTCGTACCGAACCTCAGAAGGTAGGACCTTGCAAGTCCCTACATAAGAGTGTCAAACACATCACCGTACCTGAGAAGGCACGACTGGATCCCTAGGGAATGGACTTGGAAGGTGTTTTGAGGCGATCCGCTGCGAGGCCCGGCGCCGCGCGGTGGAGAATGGCGAAGCGGACGACGCGGAAGAACTGGCCTTCACCAAGCGACCCCGGCGGAGGGTTGCGTTCCGCGGCCGTGAATCGCGGAGGGGGTTGGGAAGATAGAAGGATGTATACTGTATACCAGCATCCGACTCTACAGGCGTTTCCTGGTGACAACAGGTGTCCAGAAACCACCTGTTAGGGTCTCCAAACAGCCTGGCCAGGAGGGTCCTGGTACTCAATGTATACGTTCCACCGAACCTGGCAGGGAGGGCGGAGTTGTTATGTGAGTTATGTGTTGTTTAATTGTGTGAAGATGGGAAGATAGAAGATGGGTATAGTCTTTTTGTGAGGAGAAAAGAGGAGATTTTTGGAAGAGACGTTTTGGATGAGGTGTCTACATGTAGCAGGGAATTCTGTGGAAGATTCATATTTCCGTCCGTGGACAGTGCACTCCTGAGCATTTGGAGCCTGAAGAGGGGTGTCATACAAGGTGAGCTTTGATCGGTGGTCTTGAAAACGACTTTTGCCTCGAAGAAGTAGTAAGTCAATTGGTTAACCAACTGCACTGGTCCGGTGATTTCTGCGAGAAAGTCGTGTCATCCCAAAAATCGCTCCCCAGGAGAGTAGGCTCTACAGCCTTTTATTAGTCTTGGATTGACGCGTATGTGGTAGTGGCTAGTATACATAATGTTCTTGATCGCTTCAACTCGGCGGATCCGCGTTTTCCAACGCGCCATCCTTTGGTCGCCCTCGGTCGCCCTCGCGCGGGTTTCGCGCCAGGAGATTGAGCACCAGTTCCAAGGGCTCTCGCGGCTCCAAAGGAAGTCGCGGAAGCAGCGGTGCCTTGGATGCAGGAACGCCTGCCGCTCTCGGGCGGTCCTGCCCAGGTCGTTCTTTCGCGGTTTTGTAAGCACGCTGCGGGAAGCGAAGCAGGGAGATCTAAGCACGTTTGGTGAACTTCGCGTGAACGGAAGTCTAAGACGTGGACGGAAGTCTAGATGATGATTCACGGGAAGTCTCACAGCTGTGGTTGGTTCTTACATGATGCCAGGAAAAGAAGATCTTTTGGGGCGGGAGACTGGCAGATGATGGAATTGGGGACATGATCCCTAGACTTCCAAGACCATTATAAAAATGGTTGACCTTGTTTTTGAAATGAAAAATCCTTAGTTGATTCGGTAAAGCCTATTAAAATAATGGTTGTTGGAAGCCTAGGGGATTGGTGCTCTTGCCTAGTTGCTGCTGAAGCTGGGAATGTGCCCGACTTCTACTTCTCCTTCTTCATATTTGCATGAACTTCTTGACTTCTTCTTGCACGGTGTCCAGTTCATTCCAATGTGGGCATCTATACCAGCACCCGACTCCGTGCTGGTGACACTCGTGTGCCCAGCTTCACCATGCTTCACCTGTGGGTCGGGTCGAAACAAACAGCCTTCGCTTGGCCGCTTGGCCGGGTCTCCTGGTACCTGTCCATCCAAACCCTAGGCTTCCAACAACCATTATATTTAATAAGCTTTAACCGAATCAACTAAGGATTTTACACTACAAAAACCAGGTCAACCATTTTTATAATGGTCGAACGGAAGTCTAGGGCAAAGGTCCATCCGGGATCCACGGATCCCGGTCGGATCGAGCCTGCGCGACCGAGCGAGGACGGGATCGACGACTCAGTAGCGCCAGCACCGATCCCCCAGACGAGGACGACGTGGGGAGTCGAATCCGCCGGAGCAGGTCCTTGAAGCCCGGAGGTCCTTGAATTCAATCATATACTGTCCCAATGATATGCTGCAGGAGGTCGAATTCAATCATATACCTTGAATCCTGGAGGTCATGTTCGAGTCTGACTAGATGTTTCACTGTCCCACCAGGCATGGATTGGAAAGCCTCGACGTGGATTGGGGGGCGTTTCACTTATCTTATAAAGGAGTCTACATTAATTAGATGGATTCAATTCAGTTGGAGAGTTGTTCTGACGAACACACGGAAGTGCATGGTTGATCTTTGAGGGAAGAGCATGAAATCATACAGAAAGGATCAGAAAGGGTGGAAATTCCATGAAATTCCACATTCATCCACATTCCATGAGTGTATCTCATGGATAGATTAATATAGATATACATTGTCTTTCGGCAAGACCATAAAGATCCAGATCAAGCCCTACATGTCCAAAGACCCAGTAAACCTAGTCCTGAAACCTCATCGACTAATATAGTGTTTTTGTGTGGTTGAGACCTCAAACCAAAGCCTTCGTTTTGAGGGTCTGGGTCCCTCCCCAATGCTCAAAAAGGACTCCAACTCGTTCGCTTAGGGTTTTGACCCCTCACGAGCCTCAGGGTTTGGGCAACCAAAAATGGAAAGCTCGAGTTGGTTTGCGTTTGTTCTTTGGGTCGCCTCTGTGGTCTGAGGGCTGTTTTTCGAGTCATTCGGCGTTGAAAAACTCTTCGTTGCATGTGCGATGTCTCGCACATGCTCACCGACATCTGCCCTCACAAGGTACATACCTGGACCAAAATATATCCCAAACGCTCCATGTATGCCATAATATGCCTACATTGGGGTGGTGCCAGGGGGGTCAATTGATCGGCATATTATGGCAGTCCCATGGGTCGTCGTGTCTGGGATATGGCCCACTGCCACGTGACTCGACTTCATGCGACATACCCGCCTACCCAGCCGACCCGACCCGACCCAGACTCGCCACGGAGCCCGGGCGTCCCACCGTCCAAGGTCTCAGATCTGGGGATAGTCCTCGAAGAGGCGCAACCGATCGCCGAACGAACGCCGCGAGGCACGACGCCTCGCACGAAGGAAGGGAAGTCGCGGGCTTTCGCCACGAGTGAAGTCGTGGCGGTGCTGGTGATCGTTCTGGTGTCTCGTTCCGAATTCCAGAACCCAACGTATAGATGAGAATCCCTTTGCCGAACCAATTTCCTTCGGTTCGTCCGCGTCTTCGCTTCTGGGTGTACCAAGATCCACCCAGGGAAAGGCGCCGCGAAACGGCGATTCGTTCCAAAGACCACCGGCTCTGGACGTGGACCCTGCGGGGGAAGGCAGAGATGGATCGCCAGCAGCGAAGAGTGTAGCCTGCACCTGCTTGAACTGTTGAAGTGCTTCGATCCGTCAGCTAAGCTGTTTGGGTGATGTTCTGCCGGTCGGCAAGTGGGCAATTGTTGGGCAATTGTCGGGCTAAATGATCCACCGCTTCGACCATCTATTGATTGGCTGTGGACGTCATAACGTTCAGTTATCCTAGAAGTCGTGGCCTACCCTTTTTTCCAAACAAACGGGTCATCCCGCACAACGGAGCTGTTTTTAGGGGTGTGACAGGTCACCAGATCCCAAAAAGGCTCGTAGAAGCGGACCTCCAGATGTCCAGGTGGGAAAGGGTCGCCCTCCGCGCCCGAGTTCCACTCTGCAGGTCGTTTGAGAAGCTGAGGCCGTCGGCCTCCGCGGTCGGGGTGCCGGGGACGCGCGCGCTGGGTCCGGTGGGGGGAACGGAGGGGGGAGAGGAGCGCTACCAGCAGTTTCCATCATGTAGTCCTACCCAGTCAGTGCAGAACCTGTGACAGCTTTTTGGGGGGATTGGTTTACTAAATGTCAGATGGAAAACGATGATATAACATGTTTTTCAAAGGAAACGGAGGGAGTTAAGAGGAAGTTAGTGGTTTTTCAGATGTTTCACATTTGCAGAATGCCGTCCGTCGAGGCTGTGGCCGCTGAGGATTCCCCAAGGCAGGTGCCTTCAGGAGTCGTTGCTGGTTATTTTTTCGCTGAGGACCTCGGCCTTGCATCATGGTTGATTGGAACCTTCGGGGTATATACATATTACACGGCCCGAACCTGACATAGCCTGACCTTGATGTTGGTCTCTGAACAGACAACTCAGACAGATACCCTCCCTGGAAGGTGGGCCGAGACCCATGAGTTTTCCTCTACCCACCCCATGTCCTCTTGACTTGGGCACTTGAAACGTGCCAGGCGATGCCTGCGAAGAAAAAGGGTCGAAGCTGCCAAAGGAAGGGGCAGTGCAATCTTTGCAATGCAAAGGCTGCAGTCTCACCAGGGTGGACACCCTATCACCAGGCAGCAGGCAGCTGTTCATCCAGCCACACCTCAGATCATAGGTTTCAATCCTTAAGAATTGACCTAGATCAGCCAAGCTTGGGTCTTCAAGAAACTCGTGAAACCGCGCCGTTTTCTCGGTGCCCCCCCTTCCACCACACATCGGCACCCGCCGCCACGCATCCGGTTCTATTGGGCCGCGTGACTCAACCGTCCGACGTCGCAACAGTTCTGCGCCGCTCCAGATGGGGGAAGGGGAGCGAAAGTCAGCTCCCCTGGCGCGGCGCGCGACGGACGCGCGCGACGGACGCGCGCGAACGGTTCATCTTCAGCTCGCCAACCTCGGCGAGCGCGCGGCAGGGTGTAGTAGCCCTGACAAGCTGAGACACGAGCGCCAAGAGAGATGAAGAGCGCAAAAATGTGTGTTTGGTGTTGATTTGTCCATATATTTGTCCCAATGCACTTACACGGCTCAATTCTATGTTCACATCATGTTCGCTCCTTTAAATGCAGATAGCTCACAAGCTTAACAAGCTTTTAACAAGCTGTAACTTGGTTATAGTGATCGCTCGTCGTTTTTACCCGCCAACGAGCTGTATTGGAGCCTGCCGCAGCCCGTGTGCAGTTCGACCAAAACGAGCCTGCTGTGCCTGCTGTGTCTCGCGTTTGGGCGTGCCTGGAAGAAGGCAAATAGACCACAAAACCCATTGTTTGGGGGATGTTGGGGGTCTCCCTATCAAAATGCATCCCCATTGATGTATATGGAATGGTTGCCTATCCCAGGGATGGGGTCACCATTCATCAGGACCGAAGGGGGCCTGCTCAAGGTGATTTAGTTGCTCTGGAGATCTTTGGGTACCTTTTTTTAAAATAGTTCGGCAGGGGTCGGACCGGACTCTCCACCGAGTTAGGCAGGGGGAGGAAGGCCCTTCCCAAACTCTATCTGGTGGGAACCGGGCCCGGAGTCTTCGGGTATGTCCAAATACATCGGTCTTCTGAATCTACATGGCCTCTAGGATGCTCTAGGATACTCTAGGAAGCTTCTGGATACTCTAGGACTTTCCAAAGAACCGGCGCTCCAACCTCCGGGTGTTTGAACTGGAAGTGTCACTGGCGTCACGCCACGCTGTCTTGCAGTTCCATGGACATCGATCGATCTGGTGCAACCTTGGTAGGTCCAGCTCCTTCCCGCCCGAGAAGACGTCCACGCTCCTGTCCATCATGAAGATTTTGCTCGAGGAAGACGGACGGAGACCTGAAACAAAAAAGCCCGGCTCAACCAGAAACTGTTCGTTCGATCTTTTGTCAGTCCCACATGTTGTCCACCGCTTTGTATGTAGGATCTCAATTGCCATATTGGAACAAATTGGATCAACATTCCAGGACCCTCCTGGCCAGGCTGTTTGGAGACCCGACCACAGGTGGTTTCTGGACACCTGTTGTCACCAGGAAACACCTGTTGGAGGGTGCTGCTATCAACCATTTGTTGAAGGGACGTCCAGAACATGCAGATCTGCTGCGGCTTCGACCGAGGTCGTGTTTGAACCTGTTCTTCTCCTGTTCACTTCGGACGATGGGACGGGCTTCGGCCACGTGGCTTCGGCCACGTGGCTTCGGCCATCTTCCCTAGGCTTCCGGTCGCCCACTCATTGAGGCTGAATCCCGAACCACCGAGCTGTTTGACGAATTTATATACACGTCACCCGGTCAACCGTTGTTTGATTTCATGGTCTGTCGGGATTGCACATCTACTTACCTCATTCTCTGCAAACAACCACCTGGTTTTGCTTAAGGTGATTTTTTCTGTTCCCTATGTCCCTTCTGGCCTTTGGGGAATATGTTTTACTTTTTCCATGTTCCTTAAGCAAATCCAAGACAACAATGGCAGCCTAGCCAAACTGGTGTGGGTGCGCCTCTCGCCAATCCTCCCAGAGTGTTGTTCAATCCAGAAAAAAATGCAAAATAACCTATACGATTGCATATACGATGTCACCTATACCTTCACCATCCCAGACCTGGGTGTCCTGTCGATCCCGCATAGCATATAGTCCAGCCAGGACACCCAGGTGGTCGGATGGTGCTGGTAGGTGTTGCATACAATCAACACCATGGCCTCATCTTGAAGTATCGAACGAGTGATTTGGAGTCATGTGAATCGTGGGTCCCAACACCTGATTCCCAGACACGGCCCGTCTGGGACTGCCATAGGACTGCCGAGAAACAGCCAGACCCCTGAAATCAATCAACCACCCCTGAAATCGGCCGTTTCTCGGCCGTCCGTCCTAGCAGTCCCAGATGGCGGTCGTGTCTGGGGAAACCTGAGCTCGATCATGTGTCCGGTTCCGGAACCGGCCGTTCGGAAGCGGTCGGAAGCGGAACCGGCCGGTCGACAGGACTCCGTGCGACTTCGCTTGGAACCGGAGGATGCCTTTCAGCTGTTCCAGGAGACCGTTGCCGCGGTTCGTCGGACGGAGGCCGTTTTCGAGCGAGTGAGCGAAACAGACCCTGCTGGCGACTTTCAGGGTCACCTTCCGTTCGACCATGAGAATTCACTAAGGGTTTTGTAGTTTAAACTGATGCTAGAATGTCTAAAACCCAAGGGTTCTTGGGTCGTTCGACCAAAATCCATCTCTGCGCCCGGACTTTCGGCTTCCAAAGGACTGGCTTCTCAAACACTCTGTCGAGCGGCCGCTGGAGCCTCAGCGCCTGCGCCTCAGCCACCGGTGATCGCCCGCCCCCGAGGCCCCGCAGCGTGGGGATCTTCTCGTTCGATGATGTGAAGTCCATCGTCGAGTGCCCGAACCATGGCCTTCGGATCGTTCAGGTTCGACCCAAAGGCCATGGGAAATGGAGGGATGCAATAGAGGGGAGATGAGGGGAGACTCCTTCTCCTCCCCAAGTGAAGAACCCATGCAAGTTCGGTATACCCTGGAAGTCGGTTCGATCAGTTTGAAAATGGTTGATCTGGTTCTGTATAGTGTAAAACCCTTAGAAAAAGAATGGTTGTTCAGTAAAGGCCATTAAATGGGCGGGTAATGACCTGACATCGACTACTCTTTTGTTCCTTCAAGTAATATCATTGCGCTGATGGGACACAGAAGTGGGGACGCACCCAGATGGGGTGCCAGAAGTGGGCCATCACATGAACGAAACCTGAGTCTCTTCTTCAAGTTTGTGGCGCAATTCAATTCTGCGGCGTGGCGAGTGGTCAAACATTGTTCACCAAGTGTTAAGCTGAGAGATGCAGGGTCACGGTTGTTGAACTCGACCTCATGTTGCTCTCCAGGTATGCAACCAATTCATTCTTTCGGCACTACAGGCGACTCCGGGATAGGTCAACTGGACGTCGGTGTTCGTTTTGCTCTTTTCAGACGTTGGTCTGGGCGGTTCGGGAGTGCAAGCACGAAGTTCAGCCAAGTGTGGGTGCTCGTACCCCAAATCTGAGAGGATGTTGGAACTTGCTAGACATCCATGTTCGCTGGATTTCGCTGGTCTTTGGAGTTTGGGTCCAACTACGCAAGCCTTTGGAGCCCTTCTCGGGCGAAAATGGTGCGGGTCATGCCAGACCTTTTTTCCTCAAATTTGAGGATGGTGGACCTTGCGCCAGATTTAGAGGCGTCGACCGGGATTTTTTCCCCCAACACGAAGCTCCCGGCTCCCGGATGCGCCCTGCAGGGTTGCCGTCAGACCCGAGCTGCGCTCGCGTGACCTGACCTAGCATGACCGGAGCGCATGACATGCCTTGAACTCGAAGTTCCGCTCGGGGGCGAGGCTCTACATGTATGCCTTCATGACTCACTGTGATGTTTGCCTACGTGTGGGTGAGCCACTGGGAGGAGAGACCGTGGGACACCAGCCCTGATGACCGAGCGCGGAGACTGACGTGAGACCCGGGGGAGCGAGCGCGGAGACCGGGTGGGTGGATCGGATCGGCCGGTGGCTTTCGGATCGGTTTTGGATGATTTGGTTGCGGGGTGGGGTTCTGCTCAGGCAGGATAGAAGCGAAGCCGGAGAGTCACAGGTTTCTGGAGAGTGGGCGAATTCGGTAGTCTGGCATCGAATGGAGTTCAATTGAACTTCATTCACCAGGAACTTGGGGATTGCCAGGACCCCATGATGTCCCTTTTCCAGGACCCCATGATGTTGTTCCTTTAACATGGTGAGGGGATGGACATCGCAGGATGCCTCACGAGGGGACAGGAAGGCATCCTTCGCTCACCTGGAGGAGCCAAGCCTCTCATCCTCAAGCCGCTGCCAATGACGATTGAGTCTGAAGCAAGGGGCCTAAGGGGGAGTTTCAGCAGATTCCATCAGATTCCTACTTTCTTTCCATGAGATGATCGAAAGATATCGAAAGAAAACCAAGCAGATTCTTCCTTCAGAAAGCAATTAGATCATATTAGATCCCAAAAACAATCAGTCGTTCCTACTTGTTTTTCCTGTGGACCTGGTTTTGTAGTGTACAATCCTTAGTAAAACAATGGTTGTTCGGTAAAGACTACTGAAACAATGAAGGTTTTTATATGTTAAAAACTATATACATAGGGGGTTCTGTCGGGCGTTAGAGATCCAGGCCACAGACCTTTGGTCTCGTTTGAGGACCAAAATCTGGTCCCCAAATAGATAGAGCCAGCCTTGGTTTCCAATACCTTTTGAAAAGGAGCTATAGTATTTAGTTAAATAGGTAATAAGATGTTGTTGCCCTGTTTGTTTTTGCAATGTAAAACCCTGAGTAAAACTGCTTGGTGGTTCGGGATGACCCGCCGAGTAAATTAATGGTTGGAAGCCTAGGGTATACATATAAAGATTACATATGTTGTGGCCGAAAGAATTTACCAAAAAAAGAACGCGGGATCGTCCAAGCCACTCGAGGTTGACCCGACGGTGCAGCCAGAACTGGCACACTTGTTTAGGCTGCGATGGGAGTGAACCACTGCATCGACGGAAAGGAAGACGTTTTCAAAACCTTCTCAAAGATATTCGAAGATCTCCGTGTGTTTGCTGCCTATATAGGTTAACCCTCAAGATTGGTTGAATATGCGTTCAAGTGAGATAGACTGAACATGACTGAACTATGGAAACGGTGTTTGAACGATGCCTGCGGTTGGAGTTGATGTTGCCTGCCAACCAGTCAGTTTGGACGACACCCTCGGTGCTTCACGGCCTGATCTGCGACTTCTTCGACCCTTCGGTGTAGTTTCTGCGACCCTTCGGTGCTGTTGGAGGCCTTCAGAGCAGGAGCAGGCTGAAGCAGAGATGCGTCGGATACGCTCCAAACAGGAACCTGAGGCGGGCTGAGATTGGAACGACGATTTCGTCGACCCTGGGCAGCCTGGCTGTCCAGGATGGGCGGATGTATGTCAAGGATGTGTGCATATATACGTTCCCTAGGGATCCACTACCACCTTCTCAGAGGTACGACTGGGCCCTCCAAGCCTACATAATAAATAGTCTCCAATCACCATACCTGAGAAGGTACTTGGATCCCTAGGGGTTATATATATATATGTACCGACCAAGATCTTCTCACTATGCAACATGTCAGAAAATGTTTGCCTTTAGGCTTATATAAAAAGGCATCAATGCTGCACAGTTTGAAGATCAATATATAATGTGTTTTATCAAATTTATTGTTTGTTTGGCGATACTGTCATTGAAACCAGATGAAACCGGACGTCAGACGCTCACCAAAATTCTAAAGACTACAATGTTTTTACCTCCCAACCAAGATCCCCTGTCCACCACGAAATAACACATTTTGGAGCCTCACGCAATGGGGCTTTGGCCCCAACATTGGAGGCCATCTATTCCAAGACTGTTTTAAGAATTGCCTTTCGATAACCTGAAGTTCTTGGAAATTCCTTTGGTGGTGCCAGATTCCTGGATCTTCCTATGCCAAAATCTGTTGAACAGTTCGACGGTTTGCGAAGATCCAGAGATCGTCCAACTAGACTTGGGTCAATGGAAAGCCAAGCTGCCTGGGCCTGCAGTCCCAAAAGGCTCAATGGCTGTGTGGCCCCAACCCAACCTAAAGCGCTTCGGCTTCCCGCGGCCGAGAGCCAAAGCCGTTTCGATCGCTACCAGGGTGTTTTTCCGGGTGTTTCGCTCCAGGTGTTTCACGAACCCATCCCCATATACCCGTTGGGCTTCCTGGCCCACCATTCATTTGGCTAAACTGCGGGTCATCCCGAAATCAACTGCAGGCTTTTACACTAACAAAAACCACCCAGAGTCGTTCCCATGTGTTTCTTGGTACGTCGTTCCTGGAAGTCGAACGGGTATATGTTGCCGGCAGGTTCAAGTTTCTCAACGCGGGTCGTCGAAGCTCCGCTCCCGCTCCCGTCGCGATGCGAACGAGTTCGTTCGACACGCATTCCGTAGCGTCCGCGTCGAGTGCGCAGGATGAGCGATCTGCCATGATCAAACAACGTGTGGAAGAAGGAGTCAAGAAGTCACGGCCTGAGGTCTTTTTGGGGGGGGTTGAAAGGATAAAACATAACAACATGATGCAACATGTTATATAGTACAGAATTTAAACAACAAAAAAAATAGCGCGCGCACACAATTAATGTGTTTTGCTTTTGAAAGGACAGGCGGACAGGCATGGCGACTGGCCTTCTTTGGTCGCTGTGTCTGCTGCAGGATCTGCCCCGATCCCGCCGGCGGGTTCC
This sequence comes from Durusdinium trenchii, assembly GCA_963970005.1. Classification (NCBI taxonomy): domain Eukaryota; class Dinophyceae; order Suessiales; family Symbiodiniaceae; genus Durusdinium; species Durusdinium trenchii. Next base: position 1,431,832 of record CAXAMN010010001.1, read on the forward strand.
GGGGTTCGGAAGCGGTTCGGAAGCGAAGCCGAGTGGGCCAAGGGCAGAAAAGAGATCAAATGAGCCCATCAATCCCAGAAAAGGTACCCACCGAAATCTACAGGTGAAAGGTGGAAAGCCAAAGATTGTATATCCAAAATGATCCAAAGCAGTTTGGTGTGGCCGCCCATAGCCAACAATCTCTTATCACACAGTGGAGATTCAACCACGACCTTGATGCAAGAAGTGCTACAATGATCTACAATGCATTTACACATTTCTTGCATCATCAACTATTCCAGACGGTTTGAGCTTCTTGCGAACGGTAGTCCCTTTCAGGAAATGGCAAATGCCTCGTCACCTTGAGCGGAGAAATCTGGTGATGTGCAGTGGAATCTGCGGGTTTCGACGTGTGGTGCATCCCCTCTCTGTCCAGTCCTTTGGCCATTTGCTCCTCAATTCGCAGCAAAGCGTCACTGCCCAGAGGCTCATGGACCCTCACATGGAGGGGGTCGAACCAAGCAGCATGTGTTTTTTTTGGGGGGGGGGGGGCATGGTGGCGCAGATCAGCTGGAGCTCTTCAGATCGTGCGTGGGTGGCTTCTGTCGGCAACCCCCCCCGTCCGGTTTTGGGCGATGCCCCTCACCCCGCTGAGCGCAAGAATCACACCCCCCTCCCCGGAAGACAGCGCGCGTGCCCGCCCCCCCCCCCTGTTCCTGCTCCATTTCGGCGCATGTTTGGCGCTAGGATGGCATGATTTTGGGAGAGTCCTTTCGCTCCACCTGAGGTTGATGGAAGATTTCGAGACCAAATTGAAAGAACAGGACGGTGGGCCACTGAAAGGTACGCGTTTTCCCAGCAGAGCGGGGGCGGAAAAGGCGGTCTGCGGCTTAAACGGTGATCGACGTTCATTCCGAGTTTACGAGGCCTAGGCTACCGTCCGGACCCTTGCAAGGTCGGACCTAGCGTACCCAACTGGGAGAGTTCGGACATGTTCGTAACCCACTGGGGTCCTTCAAGTCCTTTTCGATGTTCAAGCGCGCGGTTTGAAACCCGCCGGTTCTGCCGTCTTTCTTCACCTCTGCCGTCTGCTCGCAGGACGAGCGCTTCCAAGCCATGTTGAAATGACGGTGCCCGTGTCCCACGGCGCCGTCGGAAGAAAAGGGAGAACACGACGCGCTTGAAACGTGGGTTTCACCCTCCGCGAAAATCGCGGTCGACGATGGAGCAGGCGCCGACAGGAGGAAAAGATGTTCACACCTGCACCATCCAATGGGTGTCCAATGGAGATCCCCAAGCAGTGTAGGGTAGTCCAGCCAGGACACCCATTGGATGGTCCTGGCAGAAACATCGTCGACGGGGATTGATTTGGTGCGTCGACAATGGAGAGAACCTGAAGAGCTGAGGGGTATGACACAGTTGAGAATTGCTGGCCATGCAGCTTGCTTGCTTTCCTAATTGCAGAATCCTTTTGACTGGTAAGTCATATAGTTTACTTCTCCTGTGACTTTCTGCAGCTCAGCATTCCTTCTTTTGTTGCATTCCGAGGCGGGCTTGCAATTTCAGATATCAAGCATGCAGAGTCATCCTGCCTGCTAAATAGTTGTTCTCTTTCTCTTCTTGGCCAGGCAAAATCTGCATGGCAGAGATTGTGGATGTTGCTGCCATTGTGAACAATGCCAAGAAGGTCTTAAGTGAACGAGTGCGTGGTTTGTACAACTGCACGATGAAACCGTGGCGGTTTTCAAGTTGAGAAGCACACCCACTTGGTGGCTCTATACTTACCGTGTGCTTCCGGTTGCAGTGATTTGATCCTCACAACATGCATGGCTTTGGCGGTTCCTTCTTCACCTGCACAGGCAGATAGCCAGAAGGATCAGTGCTGAGCTCGGTTCACACCTCTTTTGAACTTGGCTGGAGATATTCTATTCACACACATCCTGGATACTAAGGGTAGCAAAAGCAACTGCGGCGGCCGACAAGATTGTGAGGGTTTCTTGGCACAGCAAGAAGAACCAAGAAGATGTGCAAGTGCAATACTCGCACACAAAAGTTTAAAATGGGCCGACAAGATGAACGCCCGGATTTTTTCAAGGACTCCATCAAATATTACACTCCTCGAAGAAAACAAGATGGAAGGAGTTCAGCACCTGTTTGGCAAAGTGTTGCCTTCGGAAAACTCCTGATCATCCGAGTTCAGCACCAGGGCCATGCGTTCGTTCCTGCCATCTACCGTTGGTTTCAGAGGTTCGATGGCACAGACAGACCTAGTCTGGTGGCTCAGACGGACCCATCCTAGACATCTGAAAGGGTGCCAGCATGTGCCAGCGCCCCATCTGAAACCATCGATCCTCACTGAGGAAACCGGCCGGTGTCCACCCTTCAGTGAAGCGCCCCGGAACGCAAAGTAAAGCGTGGCACGTGCCGAGGCTCCGCATCCCTACCCTTCGAAGGCCATTCCTTTGAGAGCTTTAGAGGAAGAAGACTATGCAGAGGCGATCTCCGTGCATCTCTCAGATCGCGACGCGAGAAACACCACTTCGCGCCGCGTGGAGTTTCGTGTCGCACGGCGCGACATGACACGACACGTGAAGCAACCCAGAACAAATGCTTTGGCCCCCAGAAGAAGGGACCAAGGGCGGCGCAAGTGGGAAAACCTCTTTGGTTTGATTGTTTTTCTCTTTTTTACAGAAGCTTCTGGTGAAGGGGTACAGTGGCCCATGGTGAAGCAATTAACTATATATATATATTGACATAATGTATAGAAAAAGATCGGTTGTAATGTTGTTTTGAACATATCGTTTGTATGGTTGTTTATTCATGTTTATTCTATAACATTATAATACAGTATATGTTATTCTTTGGTTTTGAGCTTGTTCCCCAAGAATCCTTGGACCATCATCCCTCTTGGTACTGCTCGGGGCTCGCACCCGAACCAAACCCATCCAAACCCTTTGCATTTGAGGGCCCGGATTCTTGGGTTTCTCATGTCTGCTAATTGGTGTGAATTTGTTCGAGTGATCCTTTGATCGTTTTGAAGGAGTCTACACATGATCCATCAAGTCAGTCTGTTCAGTTGTTGGGAAGAAAGCATCTGACATGAGGAGACAAAATTGACCCGGAATTTGGTCTTCAAGGACATGGCATTCGACCAGTTTTAGTGTTCGATAAGCCTCAGCATCCCGACATGACTGCTGTTGAACCCAAGTAGACATTGATGAACCAGCAATTGTGGGGATGCCAAGAGAACTCGAAGCATGACCCGCAGGCAGCACGCCCCATCTTTGTTCTTCAAACTACACCGCGCGTCCTTCTTCTTGGGGTTTTCTTGCCCGGAGAAGAGTGCACGGTCTGAGTGCGGATAGTGCGGTCTGACGCACGGTCGGTCTGAGGCATTGATTGAACGAGACTTCTTCCCGGACCTGCCTCATTTGAGGGCACGCTATGAGCTGATGCAAGCCCGGCTCAGAGGGGACAATGCGCTGGCGAAGGCCCGGGAGGGAGGGGTCGATGGCGATGGCGAGCTTCAAACACCCTGGCTGTGGTTTGTGGAGGTTTGAGAGGAGGGACACGAATCCAATTAAGGCAGGCATTTGAACTGGGATGGGGATTCATATCCTTCTCATTCTTTTTCTACTGGTTGGAACTGTTGATAGGAAAACATGTCGGAAAGGTTGCCGATCCCATCTTTTCTCCGACATATCCAGACCATTTCTTGGAGTTTCTTCATGTCATGCAATCAGTTCCGACCCTGCCGTTTTCAAGGGCCTCAACCGAGCGGGCCTGCGACTGAGGCTCTGGAGAAGAAATTGCTCGAGATGCCACGCCCCACTCCGGGACATACTCCAAGGCGGTCGACCCCGCTGCCGGAGGAAGCAGAACTCTTGGAGGCTGCCGGAGGAAGCAGAACGAGCCGCATGCCTGACCCCGTGAATGCGGCCGCAGCACGGCTCAGTGCGTGGGAGAAAGACGATGGTGCCGAAAGTGTCGCTAGTGCCAATGCTGGCAGCATTGCGAATTGCCAGCAGGTCTTACTTCGACTTATCAGTGGTAGGGAGGTCGTAGTGGACTTATCCACGGTTCGACTGGATGACTTTCAGCAAGTCTTTACTTCTGAAGACAACGCATCCTTCGAAGCAGTTCTAGATCGAGATCGTGAACGACGACGGCAGAAGGAATGGTGGGTGGAAACCTCGGAGGAGAAGCATAATACCAAGTGCAAGGCACAGGCCTTAGAGTTCGAGGTCGATGCTCCAACCAGCACGGGGCAGATTATGACCTGTGAATTCCAGGCGGAAGGGGCGGTTTTTTGGTGCCTGGACTCTTGGTGGTGTTGTTGTCTCTTGTTTCCCCCTGAGAATCCTTGGACCTGGACCTGGACCTGGAGCGGCCTGTGATGTCTTTCCTTAACAGTGTTTGGAACATCTATGACCGAACCGACACTTCAGCCAACCAGTGCCTTGCTTGGGGCCTTGCTCGGACGACACACGAGCCTTCAGCCGCCCTATGGGCTTTAAATATCTAGTGGACAATCCCCTCTGTCATTTTCAGGGGTCATTTTCCACGTCCATGATTCTTTCAGGGAGGGTATAAGATGTTACAATCAGATGACCCCTCCCCAGGAGGGTCCAGTCGTACCTTCTTCTGAGGTTTCGGCGCCCCCCATGTCTTCCGTCGGGTTGGACTCTCGTTTCGCCGAACAAAAGACGCACCTCTCCTCCACATGGGGCTTTCCAGGTGTGTTTATGTGCTTGTTCATCCTTTCTGAGGAGGCGTCGAAGGATCTCTCGCGCCGCGTTTTCGTCACGTCGCGGGACGGGAGAAGCCGCAGGCGCGCAACACGCTGTACTTCAAGCCGAGGGGCGAGTCCTCCGCAGCACTGGAGAAGCCGCTGGTGGAGTCCCGCAATACGCGCTTCACTACCCAAGAGCAAAGCGATCTCGATGAGACACTGGTGGCGGCCATTGCTGCAAGGCAGGCAAGAGACACCTGGGGCATGTTTGACGTGGTTGTTCCGCTATGCTCCACTTTCTCACCGGAACAATACGATACAATACGTATATAACGGTTTAACGTAAGAATTGACATGGTGTTTTAAGCCGAATGTCCTTAGTTTTATGCGATATGATAGGTCTGGAATGTCTTGCAGAATCTTTGTATATCCAAGGAAACTGGACAGCAATTCTCTGAAGTCTTAGCCAAAATGGTGAAGGAGGGCACCTTCTCGGTGGCTGCCTTACACAGCTATGGGCACGTTCGAGCTGTGGGTGGACGTTTGCAGACCCCTATGGGTCCAAATTCATATCCCATGGTGAATACTCCTGCCTTGAGTCCGGGCGAAGGCTTTTCGCCCTTCATGACTTTCGGCAAGATTGCTGCTTGGAGAAGTGGGTGGGGCTTAGTATATCCCTTCTCGAACCTGCGCCATCCTGTCTGGGTGTCCTGTCTGGAGATCCCCAAGCAGCAGTGTAGGGTAGTCCAGCCAGGACACCCAGACAGGATGGTCCGGAAGGTGGGGATTTTTAGGCCCCCAAATCTGGTCCCGAAACCATTCCGCGCGCTTCGTATCGCGCCAGTTCCGGCGCCAGCTTTTTCGAACCTGCAAACACATGTTGAAGTGGCGTTTTGACTGGGGAGTTCCATTCAGAAACTGAGGTACCAGCTACTGTAGAGAAGGGACGTTCGGCTCCAGCTGACGCGTGGCGTCTCCTGCCATGCCCCGCCCTGAGGCATCGACGCCGCGCGTCTTGGACGAAGAAACGGGGCCCACCTTCCGCGTGCAGGACGAATCGGCCCGGGACCGTGCGGCGGAGAAGCTGGCGAAAGGTGCCATGCAGAAGCAGCGTGAATCGCGGCAGAACTCCAAGAAGGAGCGAGATCTTGACGTCGGTGGAAGAGGAAATAAGAGGGGCTTCGTTCAGAAATGTTCAGAACTCAAACTCACTCGGCTATAGCAATGAAGTTCGATGAGTAGGGTGGCTGGGGTGCTCTCCCAAAAACGCCCAAGCTGCAAACTCCTTGGCCATCTCGTTCTGGAGAAATGTTCTTTTTGTGCCGTGTCCAGCCATGTCCAGCCATGTTGCTTCATGCTTGGCAGGAAAGGCTGAAGGCCTTGGGTCTCACGTCTACGCCCACGTCAACGCCCACGTCGAGACAGCCGACGCCTGCTTCGGTGGCTTCAAAGGTGACGCCCATGACGCCCATTGGGCAGCTTCTTGGAGAAAGTTAACAGTTGCTACTAGTAGGGACGCTACTAGGTGGAGGCCATCGCTACTAGGCTGGAGGCTGTTACTACTAGGAAGAAGAAGCTACTAGATGCTACTAGTAGCTATTTGCTATACTATATAGTAGGGACGCTCAACCTGGAAACCCAAACAACCATGACACAAAACAAAACAATTGGTTGTTCCAATATGGCAATTGAAATCCTTCTTGCAGATGTGGTTCCTTTTTTTGAAGGTGTCTTATGGTGTCTTCCTTTGTTCGGAGAAGTATGTTGGGACCAAGAGCCAGAGTCGGATGCTACTATAGGACACCTTTGATATGTTCTTTCGGTGGTTGATGGAAGTTTGTTCAACCAAACACATAAGTTCAAGAAACAGATACAACCCCTTCACCGAAGCAAAAAGACATGTATTTTGTAAACACATGAGGGGTCATGAGGAGTCTAGTTGAGTTTCCCTAAAAATCTAGGAGCCAAATCATTAGTGCGAGCACATGCGAGCACTTCTTCAAGGAAGCTTCCCCCGCCGCCTTTAGGGCAGTGGGGGGAGCTTCCTTGAAGACGCGTGAGCTGTCCTGCGTCCAGTAGCTAGTAGCGTCCACTTGTATAGAGAAGTTGATGGGAACATGAAACTCGCCGACCTGGGGGTGGCCTCCCCCACATGTTTCGGTGCAGTGAAACTGCATCCGTCGCTGTGGATCTGAAGCCTTTCAGAACAGCCCTCCTTCTCAACCAAAACAGCCCTCCTTCTGGATGGAACTCCCCAGTCCCTGTCCCACTTCCTATGCTTGTATGATCGCACGCTGGCCCGGAACAACCTCAGAGCTGCTTTCCCAGGTTTCCAGGCCAATTCGCATCGGATGTGCCTTCGCTCCAAACCCACATACACCAGTCGGGACTCCAGACGCCGGGGGATTTGAAACTCACACCGGCACCTTGGCTTTTGGACGCGAGCCATTGAATACCCATCTCAAAAACCTGTGATGACGTGCAAAAAGATGCCTCCAAGGGCCTCCATGGCACGTCGCGTCGCTTTCGCTTCTCGCCACATCTCAAGCCACGTCGCTTCGTCTTCGCGAAGTGCGGCCGGCCCGACGTCGCGACGCGCAGCGAGGCTGCTTCACAGAGCGCAACGCATGGCTCAGCGCGGAGGTCGACTGCGTATCAGCACGAAGACGCTCAGTCGACCAACGCCCACGCCGGAAGGAAGAGAGGCCGTCCACCCGCCGACCGACACCCTGCGGCGCCCCGAAGAACCCCTCCGATGGATGAAAAACGCCCGGAGGCCTTCTGTTGGACCCAAACATAGTACCCAGACGCGACCCTGGGCCCTCATATGGAGGGGTCGGACCCTCATATGGAGGAGTCTGGGGTCTCAATTCTCTAGGTTTTGAGGGACCAAGGGCTGTTTGGAGCGTTTGGGTATGACAGTAAGACTATGCTTGTTCGGCAAAAGCCTGGTAAATTCGGTTGGAATATTTGGGGTACATGATTCTTGTGTGTCCTTTCCAGCCCCATTCAAGCGCAGCTGAGTAAAAACATGCTTGGGATGGACCTCAGACGACATCAGAAATAGAACTGAAACTGGGAAGATGAGGTCATTTATCATGTGTGAGCTGTTTGAGAAAATCACAGAACATCTCCACGCCAGACAAACGATCCTTTTTGGGGATTCTCATCAGGGTCCTCGGATTTTTACCCTCAGATTTCAAGCGAAAGACTTGAAGGACTCCACAAGACTTCAGGTCGGCCATAGGGCCGAGACTTGGACGGAGAGGACGTGACATCCAATCCCTTACGGCCCGGGCGAACACGTCATATCTTCACTCCTTTCGGTTCGGTGAGACGCTTCAGACGTTCGACGCCCGGGGGCCGAGGGAGATACGACTGGAGCCGCGGGTCACGAAAAGAGCGGATCACTGTGGTGAAGACGGATGGACTCGAGATCGGGGATCCGGAGATCGATCCGGGGAACCGATGCCGTGGGGCCATGTGCACGAACGCGATCGGCACGCGACGCGACCTGAAGGACGAGGGCCCGACGAGACGAGAACGGCCCGATTCGGGCGACGAGAGCTTCCTGCGGTCGTGAAACGCGACGTGATCGGTCCCAATGCGTCTGACCGATGTACTCAGCTGTTGACAGATTCTGGGGTGGTTTTCCTGAGAATGAGATGGGTCCAGAAAACATGTGGGGAAAATGCTGCTAGTATATATGAGAAGAATCCAAAACCCTTTCCAAATGTGGAATCCGTACAGTTCCTATCTATTTGGAGACCATGGATGGGTCATGAGCAGCTCGTGTTCGGACGACCCCGGAGGTCAAAAGAGCACGGACGACCCCGGAGTCTTGGCTGCATGAGGTCATTGAGATGTTGGATCGGTGGCATGAGTGAAGACCCCATCGTTCAACTGTGAAAACGGCATGAGCAGAGTGAAGTGATATTAAAGATCTCATTTAGGTCTCTAACTTTTGATAGTGTCTTTCTTCTTTGGTTCCAGACCCCCTTTTGAGACTTGGTTACGAATGTCTGTCAGGTACAGAACCCCTCGATCCCCGCTTCTTTGATGGCCGACCTTCTTTGAGCGTCTCGGGGCAACCGGTGGAGACCGGTGGCCTGCCCAGTGGGGTCGGTGATCGACGCCCGCCGTTTCACCGGAGAAAAAACCGACCGTTGTGCCTGCGCATGGCTTGGGGCGCGCTGTGCCTGCGCATGGGGAATCAGGTGCGAGTGGAGGGAAGCAGAACAAGCAGGAGAGGGCAGGAGTGGTGGAATGGCCAGAAATCTGGATTTGGCTGGACGGCTGGACATGACATGTTGGTGGTGAAAGGCCGGTAGGCCAGGCTAAGGAGTTGGAAACGAGTCTTGAGTATTTTTTAGGGTGTTCTTCCGGGGCTGGAAGCAGTGAAGACCATGCCAATGGTGTGTAAAGGCATCAAAGGCATCATTTGCATCAGCAAGTTTATTGTGTGTGGATGGCAATCAGAGCATTGCACGTGGATACTTTGCGAGACAAGTGCCCAGTAGGGTTGAAAGAATCCCCAAATATAACCATCTGTCAAGAACGTTGAAGCAAGAGAAACTGGCTACATTCGAATTCGAAGGTGTAAATGGCGAAACCGGACCTGCATGCTGGTTTCTACCAGCTTTCGTTCCCGGCTTCTCCGGCCGAATTATTTCTACTAGGATTGGAAGAAACGTGCTTCGGATGTGATGATCCATCCCTCTTTTGCCTAAAACGACTGAGACTGCTATGGTTCCCCAAAACGAAAGGGAGGGGACACCCTCCAAATCCCTCCAACATCAGCTGAAAGAATCTCGCCAGATCAGACCTGCAACCCAGAACTGTTTCTGGTCGAGACGGAGTTTCCAGGAGCATGCTTGGTTTTTGGGGCTCAAGCAGTAAGAGCCAAGCAACTTCGAGGACTGCATGAGAAAGCAACTTCCTTGATGCAGCTGCACAAAGGGCCACTGCAAACGAACAACAGCTCCGAAAAAGCAGCACAGATTCCGCCGCCGCGAGCACAAATCTGGTGAGGCCTCTTGGAGCTCAGAGTTCGGTCGGTCGCCCAAAAAGAGACACAAACCCTCTCCCATGCAGACACTCCATGCGGAGTGGCATATTGACCGATCAGTGGACCGGAAATCAACCACCCCAACTGATCGGTCAATATCCCACAAATGGATAGGCCCCCGAATGTCGGCTTCCGGTCGCGCACCATTCGTTTAATAGGCGGGTCATCCCGAACCATCGAGCTGTTTTACGATGAAAAATGCAACAGGTCACCAGGTCGCCATTTTTTGAATGGGCTTGGAAGTCTGGAGGAGACACAAACCCTTTTGGGATCCCCACCTGCAACAACTGTGGAAGAGTCCCATGAGTTCGAGGTGGTTTTTCATTCATGCCTATTAGTCCAAGGACTCAACAGTGGACTCACCATATCCTCTAGAAGTTGAACCACCATGTTGAAAGCCATTGGGGATGTTACACTACAAAACCAGCATGCTTCCAAGGTTTAAAAAAAGAAAACATGGTCGGTTTCTGGACTTCCAGGGGCATCACTCTTCGGCACACTTCCTTCCTTCCGCACCGCTTTCCCACCGGCACAGCCCGCACCGCTGTCCCACCGCCTCCACCCCCCGCTGCGAGGGCCATGGCGGACGTGGACATGGAGAAGATTCGCAGAGTCCACTGGGCCCGGGGCGCCTGGTCAAAGCGAACGACGGTGGGTGGTCTCGGAGGGCCGTCGAGCTTCGGGTTGGACGAAGGAGTTGGTCGACCACTGGTTCAAAGCAGTTCAATTATACCTCAAAAGATAGTGTTGGAAGGCTAGGGGAGTGGTTGAAGTGAACATTTTCAGGATGACCATCGTTTTTGGTTCATTCATATCGAACTATGGTTCGGTTCACAGGTGAGATCGGATGCTTCGTCGCGCGCGGTTGGTCGAGCGGTCGAACTGGCCCGGCCTTGGAGATTTCTTGCAACGGATTGTATGACACCAACAGTGCAGCTGTTACAGCTGAGTGTCACTTCCCTCAGGTTCGGTGGTTAGGACCCCCTGGCACCCACCCCTGGCCCATCTTCGAAAAAGAGGTAGTTGGAGCCGTAGGGATTGGTCTTTCTTTGGTGATCTGTTCTTTGATAAACATGGCATGGCTGCCAGAGATTTGTGCTTTGATTTGACAGCCAGAGCTCAGGTGCCGCTGGAGTCCAACCCAGATATGTTGAACGACTTTGCCAGCAAGGTCGGAGTGTTATTTTGGGTCTGCGTCTTCGCAGTGTTCCGCTTCTCAGCGAAAAGCTGACAGGCTTCTCGTTTGAAAGATGTGTCGGGCCAGGCACATGCCAGGTCCGACGTGTCGTTTGTGTCGTTTTGTTGGGCGATCGATCTGATCGATCTCGATCCGAAGTCTGGTCGCGAACGCACGGCGAGCGCCGAGAGGTGGGTCTTCCTCCTGGCTTCGAGTTCGTGGATGTCTTCAGTGCGCCGGAAGCCGCCGAAGCCGTGGGCGGTGCGGACCTTGCAAGTGCCGCGGCGGAAGTTCGAGGTTTGATGTGGAGCCGAGGTCTTCTCATCAAGGTGCTTCAGTGCTAAGTAGAGTCTTTGACTCCCAGGGTGTAGCTGTTCATCCCAGATGGATTGTTTGGGATCAGCAGCTGAACGGCGCAAGCTTTGCCCCCGCGGGGAACATGGAAAACACGTCGAACCAAAGGGACTCGCACTGTTGGCCATCTCCGCTCATGTCAGCTCTTCCTGGAAACCCGCTTTCTCAACCAGAAGGAGTTTGGGTTAGAACCCAAGATGGCTGCTGCCGCCAGCTTGAGATCCTGAGACACATAAGGAAGTGGCGTTTGGACTGGGGAGTTCCATCTATGTTACTGTGTCCGGTTTCTTGGTAATGTTGGACGCTGATTAGTAATAGGGCCCTCTATAATGCTATATTATTGTTCAAAAAAAAAATTATTGACACCCTATTTGTTTTTAAGGGTCCTCTATTATGCTAAATTTTTTGGGGATCCTATTTTTTGTTATTTGAAAAACATTGAGGGTTAAGTACATTTCCTTTAGACAAATAGAAGTATTAATTCTTAATACTACTGAGCCAATGGTTGGCTTGCTGAGGGTATTGATAAGTATAGGTTTCTATAGTTCTTCTTCACAAACTGACAGCTTCACAAAACCATCAATTTCCTACAGTAATCAATTCCCTAATCAATTCTTTGTCGCGTTGGCTTGCTGAGAGCATTGATAAGTATATATGGGTTTCTCAAGTTCTTCTTCAAAACTCACAGCTTCCCAAAGCCGTCAATTCCTTAATCAATCCTTTATGTATAGTAGTATGAAAGGATTGCAAAGAATACCTAATGACAAAGAATTTTAGAAAGGTAAATGAATACTACAATCAATTACAAAAAGGAATCCTCACAGGAACCCAGATCTTTGGTGGTGGTTTATTATAGAGGATCTCCCATTTGTTTGAGGGAGGGGGGGACCCCCCTTTACTAATCAGGATCCAACATTACCAGCGGGTTGAGACTGGTCCCTCAAAGCGGATGGCTGAGAAACCCCGAAGAAGGCCCTGGGGTACGGCCCCCTCCTCCCCGAACAGGTCCCCCGCGGGTTCCCTACGGGGGTCCCCCGTGATTCCTGGGCACCGGGGCGGGAATGCAGCGGTGATGGGTTTCGGACCGGGATGGGAGTGTTGGTTGAAGGCTGGAAGCATCACCCAGATGCTCCATGGGACTGCCATATATGCCGATCAGTTGGGGTGTTGCCAGGGGGTCAATGTATGCATATATATATAATATGCCATTCCCATGGAGTGTATGGGTAAGAAGCTGCTGTTTGTGTTCGGACCTTCAGCAGCCCAAAAGAAGCCAACGATGTGTTTGTCCGCCCGTCCATCTCTTCTTTGTTTGAGGACGGGTGCTTCAAAGCTGTTGTCTCGTAAATATAGCGAAGTCGAAAGACTCTTATACTCTATGTTCTCTTGGCAGCAGGTGCATCGCTACTAGTAGCTGCTACTATGCCCCCAGCCTTCCTAGATCAGAAAGGTTGATCATGAACCCGGTGTGTTCTCTTAGTATCTCTTAGTGCAGTACAGGAAGTTCCTCTTCAGGTCCCCTCCGGACTGTAGTCTGTAGTCCAGGGTTTATAGCTATATGGGGTCTGTCCGTTCTTACCTGTAACAGTCGGTAAACAATTAGCCCTTATGTACTATGTTTAAACAAAGCCTTTACTCACCATCATCCACTGTTACTGCTAATTAATAAGAGAGTTCTCTCAGCTAGTTAGATGTGTCCTCAAGAGGTCAAGTTGAACAACTATTCATGCACACATCGTCCTTGATGCACTCCTGATGTGCTGCCATGTTCAAGCAGTTTCACAGATTCCTTGAAAGGCAAGTTCAAGTATCAGGGCCATGAAAGTGACACTCAATTCCTCTGACAAACAGAAGAGCTTTATCACCCCTTATGATGTCCGGCCTCTATCGATTTGCATCATTCTCAGTCTTCTGCCGCTCTCCTGAGTTATTCCTGCACACCCCAAGAACCAGAAGCCAAATGGTTGTTGCAATATATGGCTTGCTTGACATCCTCTACATCAACAAGCGGTAGGGAGTGTGGAAGACAAGAACGAGCAGAATGGTTTCTGATTGAGACTGGGCTTTGTAGGGTGCTTTCTTCACATCACAGATGTTCAGACGTTGTCAACCAATCAGTCCAAGCGCATCAACCGATTTCGCTTCCAACGAAGCACCTCGTGTGGCACCGCGTCCGCCCCCCGCGCTGTGGCCGGGCCGTGCGTGTTGAACACTCACTCCATGTGATGTGCTTCGAGTGGCGATGGCAGGCGGGAACCCAGGGAGCGGACTACAGAAATGTCGTTGCCCTAAGAATCCGGGCCCGAACCAACAGATAGGGTTTGGGAGCCGGGCCCGGACCCCTGCGTTTCGGTGGAGAAGGTCACCATGGTGGGCAAAATATCACTAGCGGCCAAAACGCTGCGGCGAACTGATGCTGCACAACCAGGGTTCGATCACTCTAAGTAGTCCATGCATCGATCATCATTCAATGGATTACATGCAAGTGTTTTGGACACCGAGGGCCGCCCCGAAGTTTTTGATTGTGGTTTGCTCGACACGTCGCTAGCTCAACCACTGCTGCCATCTTTGGGGATCGGAATTTGTGGGGAAGTAGCTCAAACGCAGATGACTCGACAAAGGCAAACTGCAGACTTGAGAAACAGCAATGGTTTGACAACGTTGGACATGTAGGTATAGGAAAACCACTCTTGCAAGAATTAGGCGAACATGGTCTATGCTGCCCAAAGCACTGCTCTATCCAACCTTACAAGAATCTCTTTCAAGGTGTTGTGATGTCTTTGTCGCACGGCCCACAAACTTGCACTTGCACGGCCTCACAGCTTGACTTCGTGGTTAGAAGTCATGGCATGTCACGCGCCATCTGAGCTCGGCTGAGCTTCGGAAGCCCTCAGCCAGGTGCTGCTAACAGCCAAAAGACCCGAACAGCTTCCAGGCGCCGCTGCTCCGAGACGCCGCTGCTCCGAGCCGCCGACACCTGGGACCCGACCGGGCGCGGATCGCGGCAGGACGTCCTCAGCGCGTGAAGTGGCTCGACCAGGCGCAACATCGCGGAGCGTCGTTCGACCGACCGCGCTCAGCGTGGAAACTGGCATCGTTGACCTATATTGCGGGGGTGGTTGAAAGGGGTCCATGCAGGTATTTCTGGTTGCATCTCCATGCATCTCCTGTGTTCGTGCTGGTGTTGGCCTTGGCAGGAACTTCTGGTAATGAGCGCGCGAAAGCAGCGGCCGGGGGCCATAGACATCATAGATGAGCCTGGAAAGCGGTTCGTTCGGACAAAATCTTGGGTGACGACTGCTGAGGCTCCACATGAAAGTGGCATCCCAGCGACTTGGCAGACCTTGGCAGAGACAGTCTTCAGAAAGTGGCTGATGTGCGAGGATCCCAAAGTTCCTTAATCTAACCCCTAAAATTGAACCACCCCCTTTTTGATTGCCTTTACAGGGTTTTTCACTGCAAAATCAGATCAACCAATTCAAAAATGGTGACTTCCTAGGGTAAGTGTTTTCTTTGAACAAGTGCTTGTGCATTCATGTGCACCCCAGTGCCCATATTTGCCATGTCCAGACGGTCAAGTGCGTCTTCTCTCCAGTCTAGGCAGAAAAAAAGGCTCGGTTTATGCCCCGACCGGCCGGATTTCCATGGCGTATCCATGGCGTGGACAAGGGGTCTATCTTCTCTTCCAAAAAGACTTGATTCTTTCAATAGAAACACCTTTGCCAGAGTCATGTTATAAAGATTTGATCTCTTGCCACCCATTCTACAGACACCATTTCTCTATCAAATGTGCCAATGATCCCGTAATATCCTGTAATAGCTCGCACGGAGCCTCCATTTCTCGATTCTATCAGCTTGGCCAACTCACTCACCTCAGCTCAGTTGTGTTGCTGCCGAAGGGATGGCACAATCAAGTGCGTTCGCTTGGTGCATTTCTCTTCATTGCTTTTGCCTTCTGCTTTAGCCCGGCTGACGACGACTGAGGCGAGTGCCTTTTGGACACCTCGCAAGACCGAAGGGGCGCCGCCCAGTGTGCCACGGCGAGCCTCAAGCAGGTTCGAACCAACCGGATGAGTTTGGGTCGACATGGGGAAACATCCAAAGTTTCGTTTCGTGTTACATTCGTTCACCTGAACAACGCGAGGATCACTTTCTTAGGGCTCCTTGGCCGCACCCTCCTTTTCGAAGATGGGCCAGGGGTGGGTGCCAGGAGAGTTTAACCACCTTCTGAGGATGTGGGCCGTTCGTTCGCATGTTGGGGCCCTAAACCTTAACGGCCAAAGGAGTCACCAAAGGCATCCGATGGTTGTTGGGTCGCCCCTTCTGCGTCGCGTCTACCGGGCACAGCGGCTTGCGGCTCCGCGAACTCCGCGAACTCCGCGCCGTGTTACGGCCCGATTCGCTCCAGGACGAGCTCAAAGAAGTCGAGCGTCGCAGCGCCTGGATGAACATCGGACTCCTCAGTGCAAAGAGGGGGACGCTGTGAATCAGCGTGGTGTTGAATAGAATGATATAGCGCGACTTGCGAATCTGTCCAAGCCACAGCTCATGTTATGATAAGTTTCTAATTAGGGATCAAGCCAGTGAGACAGTGACAGAGTCTGGAGTAATGGCCCGAAAATGTGAGCAAAAGAAATCGGTTGTCCAACTGCAGGGATGCAGTATTATATACATAAACTTTAAAATCCATTGGCCCGTCGAGATGCTGGTATCAATTTGGTATAAACATTTGAAAGCTGTTCTCTTCAAACTATGTCCATAATGTGTAGTTCAGCAAGTTTTTTTCTACAGCCATGTAGGTCGCTCTGATCAAGACCCGAAAGCAAACACACCACCTTGTGTTCAGATCTGTTTGTTTCACCTTGGCACGGAACCGCAGCCGAGCTCGGCGGGAAACCGAGGTGTCTGGCAGATCGACCTCACAAAGCTCGGATCAGGCGCGACGTCCCGGGACGAGGTTCCTGAAGCAGAGTTCGTGGGAGCTTGGTATTTGGTGGGTGGGCGTGAAGAAATGTCTGATCTAAGCCCCTAGTATGGTAGGGGCTCCTGGCCTTACTACTATAGGAGCAATGTCTCAAGTGAGATAACTGGGCTTAGGGAAAACAGCTGTAGGGATCGGGGTCCCCATAGTACGCACGTTCCAGGTCACCCATCATCACGGCCACATCGCCACACATCATCCACTGGAACGCGGTGGATGAAGAACCCGAGCGTTCGACTCTCCGAACGTTCGGTACCCCTGGTAGCTCGGGTCCGAACGTGACCTGGTCACTTAACCTACCTCGGACAAATCCGCGGGGCATCCGAAAGAACCACATCTTTGAAAACGAATTTTGTGTCCTTTGGACATCTTCGCCCTCTTCGCTCGCCCCGCGCTCGCGGGGAGACGAAGAACTCCTCCAGTCCAGAGTGTCCGGTCCAGTTCGGAGAGTGTCCGGTCCAAGGACCAGTCATGTTGTGTCTGACTCAGTCCAGATAGATATGTTGCGTCTGATATGCTGTGTCAGATAGTTTCTGACTCAGTCCTGAATCAGATGAAATTGGATGAAATTGGCCAAGTCCATCTATGCTTGATGAAGATTCCATGTGAGGAGTGAAAAGCTTGGGATGTTTTCTTGATCCCTGTGATAGCTCGCCCCGGCCAACCTCGCACTGGATCCTTGAGAAAAACTGCCCAACTGTTGGTCATCGAAAGCTGACGTCGTATGACCCATACACTCCATGTATGCCATATATGCCTACATTGACCCCCCAAACCACCCCAATGTAGGCATATATGGCATACATGGAGCGTCTGGGTGACGTCGTGGTATGTCGCTTCTATTCCTTAGACACGCAATGTATCGCAATATCATGCAATATCTGTCTGGGACTGAAATATCTGACGCCCTATTCACCCTACTACTAAGCAGCCCTGGGCCTTCCAATCCCTACAAGTCCATTCCGACCTAATAAAACCATGTAAAACATGGTAAAACCGTGTTCCGAACGGCCTCCAAACGAGTCGTGTTTCGGTTATGACCCCAACTCCAGTATCTCATGAGGTCATTGACCGGCCTTGCAGCCACACCGACCGATCCCGAACAACGCTGCGGCCAGGCGCCGAAGCTGTGGGCACGGCTGTTGGAGAAAGTCTCGGTGGTGCTCGACGAGGAGCGGAAGAACGAGGACACGGGCGAGGCCGGGGACCAGAGGCGAAAGGTGGAGAGGAGGGTGAGAGAGAGAGAGAGCCTAATCGCAATGGCCTCCCACCTATTAGCGATGGCCTCCCACCTACTAGCGATGGCCTCCAACGTAAGTCGTTTGTAGAAGAAGCCTCGCAACTCACTTGTTCTGAGAATACCTAAACCGCCGACTCGACGCTCCAGAAGGTTCCGTTCGCCCCAAAAGTTCGCCACCGGTCCCTCCAATCCCTAGGCGTCCAACCACGATGAATTTAAGAGTTTACACTGCAAAACCAGGTGATACTGTTATACCATTTTAAACTTAGACACTCCGTGTATGCCATGTATGCCTACCCTGCAAGTCCCAAAAATATCCGTTGCACGCACCTAAGGTGTCCAAGACGTAAAAAATCACCGACCACGTAAGGACCACGCGAACCACGGGTGAACCACGCCAGCACTTGAAGTGGCACAGCTAAGCTCACAACACATTTTTTAAAAATCATAGTATCTAGGTGTCCGATCACCACGGCAAAGAAAAGGATCACCATGCACAAGTCCACGCACAAGATGATATGCCATGCATGGGCAAAAACAGGGCCAGATCACTCGAAGGATTATATGTGTTTCCCGAATTGGAACTTTCACCAAGTTGGAAGCAGGCACATCCAACACACACATTTGTGTTTGAAGAGGGTGCCGTTTTGTGTATCATCACACAGGCGGCCAGCACAACATCATAACCATCTCAATTTGGATATTGAACTGGAATTGAAGTACAGATTCCGCGGCAGACCATTAATCCTGTGGATATGGCGCTAATTATCACAATCGCTATAGACATGATTTTGATCAGTCAAGTCCCATGTCCAAAGCCGTCCGGCATGACATTCAATTGAGCAAATCCTACAACATGATGTAGGCATATGTAGGCAAGGTTTACGCCTGGGTCAGTGTCCAAATGGACAAGTTTGATCGTTTCCTAGGTGTCGCCCGCAGACTTTGCAGGGCCAGGCCTACCATCACCATCATTCACACAATACTTTCCCCAAGTGATCGGTGAAGAATGCCAGTCTCATGGACCGAGGTGGGTCAGAACCCTAATAGACGATACCAGGACCCTCCTGTCGGGGTGTCCAACTAGGGACCCGAACTGGTCCGGTCACTGGCTACCTCTGTAGGGATGGTCTGGGAAAGGAACTTCCAGTCGAGGGACGTCTTTCGATTGCTTTCCTGCGGGCCTCCGCGTCGCAGGTCGCTGCGGGTCCGGAGCCGCATGCCATGAGTAGCAAGGAACCAGGGGAAAACCAGGGGAACCTTGGGTTGCTTTGATTCTGCGGTCGTGCTGACGGAATTCTGTCGACCTCATGATACCCTATAACTGATCGGCATATATGGCAGTTGCATGGAGTGTTTGGGCAATATCCCAAACACTCCAATGGGACTGGCAGACCGATCACTTGGCATGGTTGAAAAGGGGTGGAGATTGGCACATTCCGTACATGGAGAGTTTGGGATACCTGATCTTCCACTTTATGGAACATGTCTGCCGAACTTGGCTGGTTTTATAGATCAAAAGGAAAGACAAAGGCATCAATGTTGCACAGTTGGAAGACCTAGGAATATAGTGCTTCCCTTGGATTTGCCCTGGAACCTGTTAGAGCCCACACCTCCACCCACTAGGTCTCCACGCCGCCTGCAGGCCTCCGTGCGCTCCGACGAGGTCGAGACGGTGACCTCGCCGGTGCGCTCCGCCGAGACGGTGACGATGCCGGTGGAAGTCGTCAGTCTGACGCTGCATGGCACGGAGGTCGCTGTCTCAGTTGCTCCGTTGCTCCCTCCGAAACGCACTGCCGCAGGGCCGGGGGGGGGGGGGGGGGTGAGGGGTGTGTGAGGCGGGGGGAGGCCCTGTGCTGGGTGGGTGGGGGCGCCCCAAGCAAATCCATGGGCGCCCCAAGCAAATCCATCATGTGGATGTGTGTTCAATGCTTTTCAAAGCGAGGAGGTTGTTTGACTGAGGGGATGAGATAGATCTTGCAACTGTGCAACATGTTTGACTTTTCATCTATGACAATAGGATAATGTCCGCCTCTAAACAATAAACCCCCCTTGATCAAGTGCGGGCCCCAAATAATGTGAAATCCAGAAAAATCCTAGAAAATCTTGACTTGAATTGGAAATGAAAGGAAAGGAAAGGAGATTGAAGGAAAGGAAAGAAATGAAAGGAAAATGAAAGGAAATGAAAAGAAAATATATACACGGAAAGAAAAGGAAATGAAAGGAAAATAAAGGAAAATTAAAGGGAAACAAAAGGAAATGAAAGGGAAATGAAAGGAGAACGAAAGGAAATGAAAGGAGAATGAAAGGAAAGAAAAGGAAGTGAAATAAAAATTGGAAAGAAAAGGAAATGAAAGGGTAATAAAAGGAAATGAAACGGAAATAAAAGGAAAGAAAAGGAAATGAAAGGGAAACAAAAGGAAAGGAAATCACGAAAAGAACCAGCCAGGGATTGTTTAGTATTATTTGAGGCCTGGAGTATATAATTGAAGGTTTGGGCTGCTCGTGGGGGGTGGTCTTTGTGGGTTGATTTCAGGTTGCAAATGGCAATGCCCAAATAAGCAATTTTAAAAGAAACATGCAGCAGCCAAGTCAGACATCCAGAAAAGATTGCCTTCAATAAAGCTCAAGCTGTTCAACCAAAAGGAAATCTAAATAAAGGAATTGTAAAGGAAACCGCCAAAAGAACCAGCCAGGGATTGTTTAGTCTTATTTGAGGTCTGGAGTAATTGAAGGTTTGGGCTGCTCGTGGGGGGTGGTCTTTGTGGGTTGATTTCAGGTTACAAATGGCAATGCCCAAATAAACAATTTTAAAAGGAAAATGCAGCAGCCAAAAAGCCCTCACCTATTTCATGAGAAAGGAGGCCAGCAGCAAAGATAAAGTACCAAAGTTTGAAGGACCAGGGGCTGAGGAATGGGGGTTGTTGTAATTGTTGTTGTTGTTGTTGTTGTTGTTGTTGTTGTTGTTGTTGTTGTTGTTGTTGTTGTGTGTGTGGTGTGTATGCCTGGAGCTCAGAATCAAGATTTGGAAGCAGCTGAAAGCTCAGAATCAGGTTTGGAAGCAGCTGAGAGTAAAAAAATATTAAGTTTTGGAGTCAGCCCCAAAAACAAGATCCCCCCCCCAAAAAGAAACATTATTTAGGGGGCATTTATTATTTTCGTTTGGAAAAAATTAGCATTATTCAGGGGGCACTTATTGTTATGAGGTCAACATTACAATAGGAATATAGTAGATGTTGGAAATACTTAAACACATATGGTGACTGAATCCCATTGCAACGCATAGCAATGGGATTTAAGCAGGAAAGAGTTCTGGAATCCCATGCCTGGATATCAAGGACTCTTTCCTGAAGTCTTGAATCTTAGCATGGGGATTATACTTAGAGCATGTTGAGAACAAAAGAGCCGTTGAAAAGAGCGTTGCAACATCAATGTTTGACGGCACCTGGCTGTTGGATTGTCACTTCAAGCCAAGTCGCTTTGCAAGTACGTCCCTTCTCACTTGAGCAGCAATCCCAGACACTCCATGTATGCCATATATGCCTACTAGGGGTGTAGGCACATATGGCAGTCGTCGTGTCTGGGGTGTACTCACATGGTCAACCCACCTACTTCAACGATGCGCTCAGAGCTGAGCAGCGTCTGTCTCGTTTCGGGACGGACCGAGGTTCCTGAGGGGCCAAGCCTCTCTGAAGCAGCGCGCAACATCATTGCGACCGCCTCGAAAGAAGCCGCTGGTCCCCAGTTGACTCGCAGCCGAGATCGCGGAGGGGTGTGGAGGGGGACCGACTCGTTGGTCGCGAGAGCTCTTCCCAATCCATTTGACATGTTCCAGCAACCAGGAGCTCCTTTCCTTTCAACCCCCTTCCAAAAAGGGATCCAAGCCCCTGAAACAACGGCCAGGCTTTGGTTACCGTTGGGTCCGAGCCGGAGTCGTAATGCTGGATGATAAGATTTGCTTTTGGAGACGTGTAATGTAGGCTTTTGATTCATACACCCACCCCTTTGAATGGGAGAATCCTGAGATATGGGGGTGACATAGCATCTACCAGCACCATCCGACCATCTGGGTGTCCTGGCTGGACTACCCTGCACTACTGGCAGAAGAGCCCGGGGCCCGGAGTGGCCGGCCACCTCCGGTTCCATGAGGCCAGCTCCAGCAGCTTACGGTCTGATGCACTGTCTGGGGCACCTGGGAGTGCACAGGCCAGCAACTCAGAGTGGTGGCTTGAACGATATGACACTTCTGGAACACCATACGTCAAAGCAATGATGTCACTATTCCATGCGTATGAAGTTGAACTGTGTTCCACGTATGTCAAATTTGATGATTTCAGACTGCTGGTCCCAATTCGACCAGGTTTGGGGGACGATTGTTTGAGCCGGCCAATCAGAGACTCATAGAGACCTTCTTTGCGTGACAAAGAAAATGCACGACGAGTTCATACAGTACTTCTACCATATACGATATATACGTGCTTCACTCACTTCTGTGACAGGACCACCGAATGTCATTCTCCCTGCTTCTCTCCACCCGGCTCGCCTCTGGTCCAACTCCCCGAAGGCGCCACAGTTGGTGCCGTTGGCGGCCTATGCTCCACAGACCGTGCTGCCACAGACCGTTCACCTGTGGAAGGCGCCGATCCGTTCACGAGGACCGGACCTCGCTTCCCAAACCATTCCGTGGGACGTGGAAGAGTTACCACCCAAGGAATTCAGGGCCCCGGTCTTTTCATGGTCTGAATCCGGAAGAACCGAGCTGTTGGACTCAAGGATGGGAAGCACTACAAAACCGGATCGTGCCCATTTTTCGCTAGGGTACATGGTACATGCAAATTGTGACCCCATTTATAACTCTAGAAGTAACTATTCCAGTCCCATGGATGGTCTGAACCAGTGGGGAGGAGGCGAAGTCAGGTCGATGTCACGTGCCCGGACCCAGTCAGGGCCCCAGACCGACCCCCTGTACACGAAACTTCGACTGCTGCGTTTTCGAGAGCTCGGGATCCAAGGATCAGGCGCAGGCCGACGGCAGCAGCTCCGGAATTGAAGGACTTGGCACCTGCTGGGCTTAGCTCGCTCCGCTCCGCCCACACATCGGCCAATAAACACACGAAGAACACCCTGCTCCGACCACCCTGAAGGAGCCGAAGGTGTACATCCTTCGTTCCTTCGGCGCCTCGTTTTCGTCACCAGAACGCCCCCCGTGCACGAACGCCCCCCGTGCCGCGCTTCGGTGATGGGTGGCAGGCGCCTGCGGCCCTGAGCGCCAAGACGACTCCAACAGCAGGCCAGTCAGACTGGAGCTACCGCCGCCGCGTGGGCGGTCAACATGCCTCCCACCCTGAGAATTCGGGTCCGGGCCACGCAACACATATTGGTTTGTTAGATGGGGAACCAATCCGGGTTGTGGCCCAGTCTTTTTTTTCAGTGGTTCCTAACTCTTGCCAAGCATTGTTGGTTTAGGGATTGATTGTAAACACGCAAATCCAGCCATGGATCCGATTAGGGAAATCGTGTACTAAAATTATAGAAATAGAGAAGGCCTGGGAGTCTGAGAGAAATGCCAAATGGTTTCTGTGGCCCGACGCAACCTTCTTCCGATTTCCTATTGCAGTGGCACAAAGCTGTTGAACATACCCGGTGAATGGAGAGATTTAATGCCATCACCAAGGTGAACAGTTAGATCAACATCAACTCACCGTGAACCCACCAGGTACGCCAAGTTGTACAGGTTTTTCTGCTTTTTGTCATCTATAGATCTCGCGAAAGGCCCGATAACTCGGCATCAATCCCTGCAGATGGCTGCGTGATTCCCTGACCATTCGGCGCAATGGTTCGTTTTTGCTTTGTTTTTGCTTAGTTGGTGGTTACATATATACATACTGCTTAGTTGGTGGTTACATATATACATACATCTTGGATGGCTGCGCTGGAAAGATGGTTTTGTTGGCGAAAAAAATGAGTTGCAGCTGTTCTACAACCACCCTTGTCAAGGGAGGTTGGATCATGAAAGGGCCAAGCATTCTTTGGAGAGTGATCCGGAGAAGCAAAGAAGGGTTGAATTTGTCTGAAATCAGGGCACAATGGCATCTCGGGAAAAAATGTCTGCCAACGGTTCCTCTAGGTATGCTAGTGAAGGTTCCCAAAACCCTTGTTGTGAGGGTCAAACCCGCGAACTGTTTCCATCCTTTCTGAGCCTTTTGGGCTCTGAAACTGGTCGGAAGTCATGGATGTGCTGAGCTACTGTGTTTGGTGGTCGTTGGTCGTCCCAAACCGGTGGTGGGGGTGCTGAAAAATGGTGAAACCGGACCACCGATGGCTACCGTCTCTGTGGGTTTCCTTGGTGTCCCCAGCACGAAGTCGACGAGAACGCTGCGGCCGCGCCAGGGCAGAGGAATGCAGCCCAGTCGCCACCGCTGCTCGGCTGAGCGTTCGAGTCTTCGAGTGAACTTCGACAGTGACCGGTGGGCGTGGGAAGATCTTGACATGCTCAGTCCAAAGAGGAACCTTGCTCCCCGTGCGTAGCTTGGTGGAGAAGGTCCAAGGAATTCTTATCGCACTTCACCGTCCAAGCAGACAGCCCTCTTCCTACAAGAGTGGCAGCGAACCGGACTCAGCGACGCGAGCGGTCAGTAAATGGTTGCCATCATTGTCCACACACCAGTTGTTTTATTTGGGAATATATGTTGCTAACATATGATGTTTACGATGAACATCGATGAACCCCTACTGTAGGGCTCCTGTCCCACCTCCGTTTCGAAGGTGGTTAGGGTGAGTGCCAGGGGGGTCTAACCACCTTCTCAGGAGGTGGTTGGAGTCCTAGGGAACTAACGTAAGAAAGCAATTTACAAATTGTATAACCCATTTGATTAGTTTGTGAGGAGGGTGAACAGATACAAATGAAAAGATGTAAAGATGAGTGCTGCAACTCGCTGATTGATCGGACGGCCATTGACAGCGACTACTGCAACCTCATGGGTCTTCCAAGACCAAAACAAAGATTCTGGATTTGATGATTTGGTCTTGGAAAGCCAGCCCTTTCAGATAATCTGAAGTTATTCAATCCAG
Source organism: Durusdinium trenchii (assembly GCA_963970005.1). Taxonomy (NCBI): domain Eukaryota; class Dinophyceae; order Suessiales; family Symbiodiniaceae; genus Durusdinium; species Durusdinium trenchii. The sequence goes on from CAXAMN010010001.1 coordinate 1,456,434, forward strand.
CCCAGTTATGAATCTGGACCAAAAACCCCGAGATGACTGTGACACCTCCCAGGTCTACTCTGGTGCCCATCTCTCATCTCTCCCAGGTCCACTCTCAACCTCTCTTCCACCTCTCCAGAATCGTCCCTCGAAAAGGCACCACGTCCGGCGCCCTGCCCCGCGGTCCCCCGCCGTGCCTCCGCGAGGTCCGACGCCACGCCGCGCGCCGACGCCACGCCGCCGGACGTGGCGCGGAGCACGTTGACGCCGGTAGGCGCGGGCGGGGGGCGGGAGGTGCCAAGAGAGGTGGTTTTAGTGACCAGGGCCCGGTCCACCTGATGTTTCCTGAGTTCTTCAGTTGGGACAAGACATATGATGGATATTGAAGAACAGGTGGGATATCCTGAAGGATAGAACAGAACAGTCGGGTATTCGAAAACCATTGCAAAAACAGAGAGGCTTTTTGGGTCGGCGCCCATTGGGCGCCTTTCCGGGATCTGATCTCGCGAGGAGCTGCGACGTCAGCGATTAGGTGTGTTGTGCTGGTGGTAGACCTCCCCCAGGAAGTCCCCCTATATAATACATCTTAATACCACTATAGATGACATAGGGCAACCAGTGGTTCCAAACTTAGACCCAGAAACCCTTTTTCATGTCCTTACACTAAGTGATCTATAACTGGGATCGGATCCATTGGGGTCTTTTCAAAGAGGAAAGAGGCGACAAAACCACCCGACACGACCTCTCCACGACCTCTCCGAACGCCGACCCGACCCGACCCAATAAAGAGCGAGTCATGGTCAGAGCAAGCTGTTTGAGTCATGGTCAGAGTCATGGTCCGAGTCAGAACGAGCCAGTCGGACCAAGTCGGATGGACCAGGTGTTTCTTCTGCAGTTTTGATGGAATCCCTGTGGTGTTTCAGTTTGGTCCGGACTAGCCGGTCCGCCCACATTCTCCGGAAAATGTTCCCCCACAGACCATGAAGTGGGAGTAGAAGGATGCCACAGACCCGGGATCCGCAAGATGTCTATTAGTTGCTTCCCTGATGGAGACCTTAAACTCCCGACACCTCTTGGGGGAGGGCCCTTGTATAACTTCCCTTAAACTCCAACCACCAATTCAGTGAACGCCTTGAAAACCAAACGACCAATTGTTTACTGAAGACTCTTCACTACAAACACCAGGTCAACAGAGTGACTTTATATCGAAGCCTCGAAGGCTAGGGCCGCTAGGGACCTTTCTTGTGCTTCCCACCCGGGACCGCTCCCCGATCGATAGAAAGGTCCGTGGGGTCCGTTTTCAACCCGTGAAGCTGTTTCAGCCTTTGCCCAAAGCAGCATTCCGAAACAGGAAATCCTGCACCACCACGCCCGAATGCCAACATGAAAAATATCGGGGGGCACCCAGGGTGGCTACATCACCTTTTCGTGAGGTGTATAGCGGGAAACCGCCCCGTTTAACAAGTTGCAAGTGAAAATGCCGTCCTTCAGCAGACACGTTTTCTTTTTGTGGTCACAGTCACAGTCCTCATGCCAATTCTCCTATATTGTGGTTTTGGTGGCCCCAACTCTCCGAATCCGAGCCCAACAAGCCCAACCTTCGCCTTCCAAAAACTGCGGCGCTTCGATGCAGCCGCGCCATACCTGGCGCCACTTGCCCTGCAGGAAGTCATTCGTGGACTCCGTCCAGGCAGACCTGGTCGCCCCGAGTGCTTCCAGCCGCGGGCGCTCAGCACGGAGCGGGCGGAGGTCCCATCGTGTCGGTGTCCAGTGGGACCCTTGAGTGGCGCGTGTGGCGCAGTGAAATGCAAACATCAGAACGGGTGTTCAAGGTCCAGCATCAAAACCCAGATTTACGTTCGGCACGCCAGCTATAGATACAAGGAGACAAAATAATTGTCAAACGCAAAAAACAATGGCAATGTTTGTCGCCTTTTTTCCCGTTTTTTCGCTTTATGTTCACATTGCTTGTTTTATTTTCACATGGTTTCGCTTTTTTCGCTTTTTTCCTAGGAGCGCACAGCGAATATTGCTGACGGGTAAAAGTTCTCATAAGTGCAGAAGTGGTACCCCAAAAAAAGCATCCAAAAAAAGCAAAACAAATGCAAAAACAAAGCAAATTGCGCTGCTTTTGCATGTTCATGTGCTTTTGCTTTGCATTTTGTTCGCATTTAAAACATGTTTGATGGTTGGTCATGTATGGCTGCCATCGCTGAACATAAACCCAGATGAGAGCACACAAGCTAGCAGAAAAGTACTTTAAAGGTAATGTTCGATCATAATTAGTAAGCGGGGCCCCCCTAGCAAAAAATCCAAGGGGGTTGAAGAGTAACCCCGCCACCCAAAAGAAGTAGTAGTATTAGTCGTAGTCGTAGAACAGATAAACAAGGTTAGAAAGGGCAGCAGTAGCAGAACAATATAGAACAATAATAAAGTCTGTTTTTCCCTTAGGGCTCCAAGTTTGCATATATATTAATCCCACCCCCTAAACAATTCGTATTGTTCACTTACCCTGGGCTGGTGCACTACCCCCTTGATAAGTTGTTTGGAGCAATGAAATCGTTGAGTTTTAATAAGCGTTTTTGAAAACGATTTCCAGGTTAGAATCCCATGAGTCAAGCAAACCTTAGAAGAGTTAAGTAAAGATTTCAAAGGGCAGCAATAGCAGAACAAGAATACAGCTAGAATATGTTCCCTTAGGGCTCCAAGTTTGCATATGAATCCCACCCCCTAAACAATTGATATTATTCACTTACCCTGGGCTGGTGTACTACCCCCTTGAAAAATTGTTTGGAGCAATGAAATCGTTGAGTTTTAATAAGCGGTTTTGAAAACAATCTTCTGGTCATAATTCCATGAATCAAGCAAACCTCAGGAGAGTTAAGTAAGGAAGTTAAAGGGTGAGCAAGAGCAGAACAATAGAAGAACAAACAAACCTTTAAAAAGAAACTTGGAGACTTGGAGAAGAAACTCTTCTTATTCCGACCCATCAAACTGATCAGGGCGTGTGAATAATTTGGCGAACACTGTTTATTCCGTCCCATTTTACTAATTTGGATTCAACATTACTTTGTTCTTGGGCTTTGTGGGTGTGATTGTCGATGTGGCGATGCTGGAGCATCGTCTGGCGGAAGAAAACGAGATTGCCACTTGAGACTAAGCCGTGTTTTTGCTCAGGGGCTTTTCCGATAAACAAACTTCTGTCCAATGTTGACAAATGGTCGCCGGAAACTTCTGGAAAAAAGCAACTAAGGGCGCCACAGACAAAATGGACAACATTGATTGGCGCACGCCCGGGCAGTGAATACAAAAAGCACCAGAGAAGGTTTGTAAGGCCCAGACTCAGAACTGCGATGAGAAGATACAAGCTAGCAGAAGCATTCTTTAAACGTACTTTCTTCTTTTTGGTTGCCCGGGCTGTTTGTGATTGTGGATATGGCCAAATCAGGCACCCCGATGGTCAAAGAAGAAGAAGAAGAAGAAGAACAAGAAGAACAAGAGGAAGAGAGAGAGAGAGAGAGAGAGAAGTAGAGAGAGTTGAAGCCACCGACTTGTTTGCAGGAGGGCTCAAAGTCACCTTCAGATGCTTTTTGCGAGGCGTTTTTGGAATGGTTGCAAGCCGGGTCTTGGCCCGCGCCCTTTCAACGTTGTCTTATAGTGGGTGGAGTGCGCTGCACTTGTCTATGCCAGGATGCGCCGAGAATGGAGGAGGACCTATATAGTGTCATTTGTGGACGCTTTCTTGTTTTCTTAGTTCGGCTGCAAGACTTTGGCAGGATATTGTTCGTCTGGCGAGTTCTTGGATGCCCTCAACGGCGAGGCGGGCGTACGTGGACTGGACGCCGCACATGCTTTAAATTTGGCAGGAGCCGAGCGAAGACGAAGAGGCCGTTTGCAGTGTTGACTATGCGCAAAACGGCGATGTACATGACGCTCTTGCCACAGGGGCCATGGGCCGGCGAGGAGGAGGTCGAGCGACCAAGCGTATAGGGCTTGGACGTTATACAAATTCAGGCGGGCGCTGAGTGGACGGGGGAGCACTCCAAGGCGCGACGGTTGGACCATTATACGTTTCCGTTTGATTGTTCCATGACTTTCGATAAAGGCCCTCCTGGACTTCACCCAAGCTGTTTTGGCCAGCTGTGGGCCGCAGGCAGGGTTTTTTGTTTGATGTCTCAGTCGTTTGCCTTGCCGCTTTCAAACTCACACATCCTTCAGGACTTGGATGAAACGTTTTAGTGTGTCTTCCTTGCTTTTTTATTTGCTTCCGGCCAGGTAAGTTTCGAGGACCCTGAGTTCAACGATTTTACGAGCGAGGCCTGAACGTATGTTTCGCTCAGCCTGAAAGATGTTTCTTGCTATTGCAAAAGGCGTTCCTCGATTGGCTGCAGTCCGCGGTGGAGGCGCGCGCTTTAGTCAAAGGAAATGTGGCTAAAGTTGTCTGACCTTGCGAGGTGCCGCGGCCAACGGCGGTGAGGCGACGGCGTCGCAAGCAATGGATCTCAGCGCGGCTCTCAGCTTTAAGTGTGGTAAAGTGAAAAGCTCACGCACGTCGGCTCGCGGACATGCACGCTTCAAGCTTTCTACGAGGCTGAGCGGAAACAGGTGATGTTCCGTGAGCACACGTTGATGCACAGGCACCTCGCCGCCGGAGGGACAACCCTGGGGCTTGCAAGACGAAGGCCCGAAGCAGGATGGTGCGATGAAGCGTTGTTTTTGTTGTTGTTGTTGTGGTTGTTGGTTGTTGTTCGTTGTTGTTGGTTGTTGTTGGTTCTTGTTGGTTGTTGTTGGTCGTTGTTGGTGTTGGTTGTTGTTGGTTGTTGTTGGTTGCTGTTGGTTGCTGTTGTTTGTTGTTGTTTGCTGTTGTTTGTTGTTGTTTGCTGTTGTTTGTTGTTGTTTGTTTGTTTGTTTGTTTTGTTTTGTTTTGTTTTGTTTTGTTTTGTTTGTTTGTTTGTTTGTTTGTTTGTTTGTTGTTGTTTGTTTGTTGTTTGTGTGTTTGTTTGCTTGTTTGTTTGTTTGTTGTTGTTGGTTGTTGTTGATTATTGTTTGTTGTTTGTTGTTGTTGTTGTCGTTGTTTGTTGTTGTTTGTTGTTGTTTGTTGTTGTTTGTTGTTGTTT
>CAXAMN010010001.1:1465730-1479064 GCA_963970005.1 Durusdinium trenchii
CTTGGAGGCCATCGCTGGAGGCCATCGCTAGTAGCTTGGAGGCCATCCCTAGTAGCTTGGAGGCCATCGCTAGTAGCTTGGAGGCCATCCCTAGTAGCTTGGAGGCCATCACTATTGCACGGGTCTTCCTAATTTGTAGTGCCTTTCGAGACTTCCTCCCTAACAGCGCCGGTCCGTTTGGCGCCAACAGCACTGGTTCTGTGGCAGACGTCCTTTGGAACGTTCTTCCGTCTCTTTGGTCTTCGGTTTTGGTCCGCACGACCTTACGGGTCCGCATCTGAGGAGTAGTCTGAGGAGTCTACGCCCTTGGGATTCCAGCGATGTGTTGGATATTGTCTGAATCCCAAACAACCATTTTTTACCCAGGATATTGCAAAGCCAGGTCGGTCAGCCCTTCTTTTTAAAGGCCTTTGAAGGCTAGGGTATTTGCGTAGATTCAAGTCCTCGTGGTGGCTGTCACGTCTATTAAAACAAATTTCAATCCTAATGTAGATTAATGTGCCATGGAGTGTTGGGGTGTGTCTCCTCTATTCCAAGGTTGGCAGTGTGAACGGTGCCAACACTCCCTCATCTCCAATGCCACTGGTTCCAAATGTCCGCTCCTAAGCCTGTCGCATGGGACTCCGCCTGTTCTGAAGCCGCGTTGGGGAAGCTTGGTATGATATGACATCAGCCCAGCACCATCCAACAGTTTGAAACAGCTCAGATGGTGTCCGTCAAACTAGGGTGGCCATGCGCTGGGTAATTAATACCCACCGCTTTTTCGACTCAAGTCAGGTCCAGGTGTGCCATCTATTATACTCATCCCAGTACAAAAAAATACAAAAAAACGTACACAGACACTCCATGGAACTAACACCTTCTCTAGTGTTTCCAAGCGCGAACAAACAGTGTTTGCCATACAAAACCAGGTTCCACCAAGGCTAGCGCCTCTCGAGCCTTTGTCTTGGAGGCCAATTGCGCCTCTCGAGCCTCTCGCGCCTGACCACTGAAATCAAACGCCTTTTCTTTGGACCGCAAGTCATCGATATACCTGGGTCTTACAGGTATGCCTAGCAGCATTTTCCAAGGGGTCACCCATGAAATTCCCTGTTCTTCTTGTGGGTCTCCATGAAGGTCCACCCCGAAAGGAAGCTCCAAAACCATCATATTCAAGATGAAGAAACGGGCTCAGAAACAGTGGGACAACAAGAATGGCTAAAGCCGAACCCCTGGAATCCACCAACCCCAAATGGAGTGAGATGTTCTCGTGTCGACCTCCTCTCGGTGTCGACATCGAATCCGCCAAAGGTCGGACGTCCCGAGGAACCTCCGGGTGTGTCGAATGAGAAAGGAACCATACCAAGGCTCCCTAAGGCCTATGGGGTGGTGAATGGATAGCCCGGTGATAACCTCCTTTTCGGAGCTCTATCTATATAGACACCCCGAAAAAAAAAAAAAAAAATCCCCCCCCTCTTTCTTTTTTTTCGGGGGCCTTGGAGTCGGAGGGACGAACACTTCGTCTTGGAGATCTTTGGATGGTGTTCTGTTCTTTCTGTGTTTTTGTGGTTGAATCTTCTGCCAACTCTCCTGGGAAGTCCGTCAGTCTGTTGGGTGTTCCGTCCCGGTCAGGGGAACGAATGGACTGAGCCCGTCTCTGCTGGAACCTCAGGAGGAGAGGTCGTAGAAAGCCCAAGAAAGGAAGCTTCGAGGAGGTTCATGTGGGTGTTCATGGTGAATGTGAAAAGTCCGCAGTTCAGCCATGTTGAACGCTAGATGAGCCAGCACCCTGAGAGCAACATCACTGTCAGATGTGCGTGACAATGTCACATGTGCGTGACATGTGACTTGCATGCAGCAGGATTATGGCTCCCATGGACGTTCTTATAAGGTGGCCGAAGATGAACTCATTGGAGATTGCTAGTCAACATATTGAGGCAACATTGTAGCATTGATATAAAAGAAATTGGCTGCGATGGCCATTGGCAAAGATGAGCTGCTGGCAAAGTTATCGGACACTTGCACAAAAAAGCTGGTCGGAGCATCGAAGTCTGGGCTTGCCAAACTCTAGATCTATCTTCCCAAATTCCCAAATCCATTCCCAGACACCCCATGGCATCGGGTTTTTCACCCCCATGCCGCCAGGTGTGCGTGTTTTCGCTCACGAAGGCAACCCCATGCTCGTCCAGTTCGGACTTCGGAGGTCTTCATCTGCCTGGAACCTCCAACCCGCTGCGATTCCCCACCTGCACATCCGAAGCTCACTCTCACCGCGAACCTCCACCGCCCGTCTCCCTGGGTCGACTGGTCTCGGGGCGAGCTGAAGAAGCCAATGGTCTCGGAAGGTGTTCGTGTCACGGAGCAGGAGCTGATCTGTTTGGATGCGTTTGGACTGAAGCTTAGGGCTCAGTGGGCCCAGATCCTCAGGTGGTATTCGACCCCCCTGGCATCCACCCACCCCAAGCATCTTCGAAAAGGTGGGCGGCCAGCTGCGGCCAGGAGCCCCTAGGGGAACTAGCCCACCCAGATCCGAATCCATCCGAGGCTCCCTCCATGGCAGGGGGGGATTTTCCTCCGCTCCCTTTCCACCTGTCAGTGAAACACAGCAGGGCACAGTCGGACGCCCGGACGCTCGGAGCGTTCCTTTCGGATGGTCGTCGATTGGGGGTCCTCCCTGCTCTCGTAGCTGGCGTAGCTCCACACGGAAAGGGTGTCCATGAAGCGTTTAAGGATCGTTGAACTATCCCAAAGGTCTATAGGAGTGTTTTGCTTCGGTTTCTTCACTTCACGTTGCAGAACTCCAACGTGATGTCAGCTGGACCGGATCCAACACACCGCCACACCGCCACACCCGTGCCGCGTCTCCGTCCCAACGAAGGAGTGGAACATTGCCCACACCACGCTCCAGCCCTGCGGACTGCAGAGCGAACGTCGAGTTCACCGGGGGGGGTCTCGATGCTGCGGGGGGGTCAAGGGCCGGCGACGCGGCGAAATGCCCCCCCCCAAGCCACTAGTAAGATCTAGTAAGCCTCTTCTTCTAAGCTTCTTCTAGGCCCGGCTTCTTCTAAGCTTCTTCTAGGCTGCCAGGCATGAATGGGTTTTCTGGTGATGGGAGACACTGTCTCCGGGTCGATCACGCGCACTCACAGCTCCTTTCATACCGAGGTGGGCAGTGGACCTGACAACAGGACCCGCAACCCAGCTAGGGGTACCTATAACTGGGATAGTCGAACTAGGGTTCTTCAACCTCTGCTGGTACACCCACCCAAATCACCCTTTTCTTCCCACAGGCCTTGGGCCCATGTCGCCCGCCCATGCCGCACGGCTTCGTAGATCCCTCACCCGATGCCGATCGAGGCACGCGCTGTCGCCCACCTGCGAAGTGCATAGTCAGAACCTCAAGGTGCCGCTTTGAGCGAAGGAGGGACCAACCTGTTTTTGTGCTATCAAGATGCGGTGTGGCAGGAAGGGTGGGTGACTCTTGTCAAAGGAAGGGTGTATCATGTTGTAACCCCCCTTGCATTGTCCTTTTAAACTTGTAAGGATACTCCCCTATTCAGCACTTGGGGAGATGTTCACAAGTCATGACTCACTGGGTGAGTTCGCTTCCCTGCGGGTCACCCGCACCCGAAGCCTGGTTGACCTGTGAAAAGGAAGAGATTCCTCTAAAGTTAGGATATCACCTCCGATGATTTGTAAGGGCAAAATTCTAACCCACCTCCAAGTAGGACTTCTCCCTTGAGCTGTGGACCAGGAAATGCAAAAGGTGCTGGTCGAAGTGGGACCCGTCGTTCCCATTCCTCAAAAAGATTGACTGCTCGGCCTCAAGCTGACCAATGGACAGAATTCTAGACCATAGAGCCATAGACCATCCAAATTCGATTCCCAATCCCTATGGATTAAAGATGATTAAAGGGAATACCGGAATACCACTTTAAACATCGGGGGATTCCGCATAAACAGAAGCCGTATGGGGCCCGGTCATGAAGCACGAAGGAAGAGGCGAAGAGGCGAACCGTCGCCTCGCCAGGGCACTGCCTTTGAGAAGTTCATCGGCAAAGGACAGGCGAAGAACCTCTTCTTCAAAGTGCCCTCAGGCGTGGATGACTTGCGTTCGCCACCGAGCGCCACCGAGCTTCCAGACGAGCCAAGGATGAGGCTCGCGTCAGATCGGCTGATGTCCAACGGCTGTCTACGTCCGTTGATGAAAAACACATGGACATGACATGACATGACTTCAGAGAGGCCTTTCGGAAAAACCCATCAAGAGAAAAATGGATCGGGCTTTTTGTAGCCTTACTACCAGCTGTTGGAGTTCTTTCAACCCAAAAAAACAGTCAGAGCTCAGGGCGAAGACCTCTGAACTCACTCTGAGAACGATGGTTGGAAGTCCAGCGCCGGAGATCTTCCACATGCGCCGGTGTTCGCGCCTGTGGTCTGGATTTTCGAAGAAGAAAGGAAGTCCAAAGACTTTGACCGACTGAAGTAATTAAAGGAATTCCTTGACTCGGGTTACTAGTCAGACCATTCTTTTTATGGTCTTTGACTCCCGTGGCTAAGGATTTGAGTCATATGGAGGGGTTTGGGGTCTCAAATCCCTAGGTTTTGAGGGACCAAGGGCGGCTTGTTTTCGATGTTCTTTGGAGGAGTTGAAGGACCCGGATGTTTTACAAAGGATAATATGATGTGTGCCTTTGTGGCCCTACACCCAAGACCTGCTCTTTTGCTTGTGCTTTGGGGTGATGGTTTTGGAGGTTTTGCATGGTTTTGCTGTCAGATCGATTTGGGTGAATCCCCATGTGAACAAGAAACCAAGTTCGCGCCCCTGCCCCGGCGCTGGGCACCGTTCGCGGCGCACCCCGAACGGATCCACGTTCGGCGCCGAGTTCCGGGCTCCGTTCGCCGCGCGCCTGGCCGAGTTCCACCTCGATCGCCGCGACCGGCGGAACCGGCGTTCCAGGCGGAGGTCCCTTGAAGAATCGACTCTTCTTGGTGTGCGCGCTCGTGGAGACCGTGCCTCGGTAGATGCGCGCGCCCAGACCAGACCAGGAGCATTGACCTGGGTGTCCTGGACCTGGAGATCCCGGAGAGGAATGTGTAGGGTAGGTCAATGAACACCCAGAACAGGATGCTCCTGTGAGGTTTTTCAGGACCCCAGTTCGAGTACTGTATCCCAGTTGGGTCCCCCAGTGCATGGGGTCCTTGGTCACTTGACCTCTTTTGGTGGCCCAGTCAGGTGGATTTCAAGGGCTTGGAAAAATGGAGGAAAAGATGGATCAAGGAAGTAGTAGGCCCACCAGAGTGGGGAGCTTCCTCCAGGAACGATCCGTTCGGCGTTCGACGTTCTACCCTACTTCGATTGACCTCCCAAACAGGACACCCGGACAGGAGGATCCTGACGGTTGGTGGTCTCTCTTCAAGGAGGAGCTGGTTTTTTTGTCTCCTCCCAAGATATGCCCATATGGAATCGGGAATGGGGACCTCCAGCGCCCGAACAAAACCGTTTGATGCGTACCTTTGCAGGGTGGACCTCCTTCTTCATCGGGCACCACATCAGATTCTGACCCAGACACGACTTGTTTGGGACTGGCAGTCCTCCTCCCGATCCATTGGGGTGCTTGATTGGATCCAGAGAGTCAGCACTGCCAGTCTCATGGGTGCCCCGAGCTTCTGAGCCGAGCGCTGTGGCAGGATGTGGATAACAAGGCGCTCTCAGCTCGCATGGGCATCAAAGCCTCTGCACCATTGAGATTCGCCTCTGATGAATCTTGGTTTCAAGATCTCGCTTGTTCCACACTCGTTTAGGCACTGAAATCTGGAATCTGACACTCACATCTCGCATTTTCACAAGCAGGTGCACTTGACAGTTGGCTTTCAAAGATCTCAATTTGTCTTTTCATGAAAGCTAGCACCAGCTATAGTTGTTCTTGCTTTAGCAAGTGAGGGGCTGGAATCCTCTCGCGCATCGCGTGAAAACTTATGTACGGGGCTCCCCCCCCCGCGGGTTCAACTCCTCCCTGGGACGTTTTTGGGACGTGTGTATTTCCGCTGGCAGAGTGGGCCCGCATTGCCCTTTTGCATCACTGCGGTCATGAGGGTCAAACGGAGTTGGGGAAACATAAATCAGTAGTGACCAGAAAACTGTCGCTCTTTTCTGGCAGGGGTTTCTATTCTATATAGTGCCATGCCCCAAGCAGCACACCCTCCATGCATATGTTTTTCTTACCTTTCTCGGTCGGAGGCGGCGTTTTTCTTTGTTTTGATCCCCCGCTTCACCCCAGCCCTGCTAGCTTTCGTCAGCAACCCTCGGCCTCAAGTTTCGTGTTTTGAACGGAGATTTGGGCAGCTGAGGATATTTTCGATGATGTGCTTCAAATCCCCAAAGGCATGGTTTTTGCTTGCTGACTTGGCAATGATGCTGGTGTGGGTCAAAAGCGAGTCGCTTCAAAACTAAGGCTTTTTGACATCCCCCAGGTAGTCCATTCTCAACATGGTGAAGATGTGGTGAACATGTCTTGCCATCTTGCTATGTGAAAAAGTCACCCTTCCAATCTTGCAAGAATTGGACGTCGTTTCACCTCTTTCTCTCTCTTGCAGGTTCTGTCAACCCCTTTGTGATGGCTCAATCTTCCTGTTCGGACGTCTTCCTCCTGCTGGACAAGCAGTTTCAGAAGTGTGAAGGCCCCGAGTGTCGTCAGGTGCGTGTCGAGAGGTGTGCGGCAAGCCATTCCCTTCGCAGCTGGAGCCGCATCTGGAGCTGGATTGATTTGATCCAAAGAATCCTTGACCTGGTCAGCCTTTTTGGGGGGTTCAATTGGTCACCCAACCGGAGGTTTCCAGCGATTTTTACCCAAAACAATGCCCCAAGACCATCCAAGACCAACATTCAGTTTTGGCTTGAAAAAGACGAATGTTCAGACGCACGGATGGCAGGAGCCCCACCACCATGTAGTAGCTTGACCTTCTCGTTAGGTCAACCCACTCAGTCTCCTGCATAACGTCTACAGGTTGAGAACATCTCAGGACGTGAGGACGTGAGGAACATCTTCACTTCTTCACCTTATCCGATCCGAGTGGTTCGTCGCTGCAGGTTTGCTCTTTCATCCCATGCAAAGCGACTGGACCACGTGCCTCTCTCCGGAGCAGTTGGACGCCTTCCTGACCCACGCCGCACCCGGACGTGTTTTGTATGTGGTCGGGAGCCTAGGGGAGGAGGTCGGGGTTCATGGGTTTCGAGTTCCTACTTGAACGGTCCAAGTTGCTTTCTGAAGTAATTGGGTACTTTTACTAGCAGTTGTTGAATGGTATAGAGTTTGGCATGATAGGCAACAAAGAATCTCATAGCTCATCTAAAGCTGGTGCTGAACGTTCAGGTGCCAACTGTCACGAGTTGTGTGCTCCAGTGAAAAACCTCAAGACACTGCACGCAGATGCCATGACTCATGACTCACTAAATCTGTGACGTGTCAAGTCAGGCTGATTCTAAGTCTTCGATCTGTGATTTCCAGTCTTTCTGCGACACGGATCTCTCTGTGCGACGCCCATGTCACAGGATCTCTCTTCAAGTGATAAGATCGACGTGCCGGCATTGGCACCTAAAGCGACACCAGTGAGCACTGGGCCCAAAGCGCCCAGCGCTGGGCCAAGCAGTGCGCTTGCGAGCGGTGGAAGCACCACGCAGACGAGCGGTTCATGGTATAGCCCTCCCTACCAGAGCCTCACATGCACCATGATGCATGTCGCCTTGTCGCCTCATACCTCGCCTTGTCCGGTTCGAAACATACATGCCCTGTCGCCGGATGGTTGAAACATGTTCGGGGCTTGGTTGAAACCGGTGCCAACACACGTCCCTTTAGGGTTTCTGGGACCCGTTGGTGCCAACACCCGCAAAACCTACACTTCTTCGTCCTGGACGGTCCAATGGTTCCTTTTTAACTACGAACCAATATACAAATTCCCTTTTTTTCATACGAACCCATACGAACCATGCTCTCCATGCAGGTCCGGTGTTCTGTACTCGCCATCCGATGTTTGAAGGAACCGCCGTTCCTCCAGCGAAAGCACCGGCCGAAGTCCACCGGACGCGGTTCCACGAAGGTCCGGGCATCTGGAAGGGGGTTAACAAGAAGGGGATTTGATTGGGGTACTACGATGTAGTACTGGGGGGGGGGGTGATTCCTCCGGTTTTGGGTGAAGAAGACACTCTTCGATGACAGCGACGGGACTCCTGGGCAAGCTTCGACCTCTCGGCATGGGTTGGTCGGGTTCCGTTCCCCTCAGCTGAGGACTGTGATGGGTTGGACTCTCTGAGCTGGAAAAAGGTTGGAAAAAAAGGATCCCAACTCCACGACGGGTCGACGGTCGAGAAGCTCGACGGTGACAGTCGGTCGTGATGATGCAAGAAATGACATGTCTTGTGCCAAAAAGGTGGCGAACATCGTGCGAATTGGACATGATTTGGAGTGCTTCGAAGGGTGTTTTTTCTAGTTGAGGGAAGAGTGTGGTGGTACATTCTGAGCAGTCTCCACGTGTGAACACAAAGACTTGGATGGTCATATCTTCACATCCTTGGAGTCGTCGGACGAAGCTCCAGTGGCACGGGATTTCCTGCATGCAGAGTGCATCGACCCGTGCACTGGTCGGAGCGGAGAAGCTCCGGGGTCGATGCCCCCCCTTCACAGGATGGTGGTTTTTTCTCCGTTGGACCTCCGATCCTGCGGCCTCTGAGGCCGTTTCTGGACCTCTTGTCAGTGTCCAACCGCCACACGGACTGCACGTTGATGGATTCGTTCGGATCATTCGGCTGTCGCATGCTGTAGGCTGTAACCTAAGAAAGCTTGGAAGGCGCGATAGCTGTTCCGGTGGTTCAGGACCTGCGAACTGTGCCCAAGGTCTGCCTTTTTCACACAGCCCTCACCCCCAAACCCAGGCCTCTTCAGAGGCCTCTTCTGCTTGGACGTTCCGCGCTTCGTGGGGCGGAAGGTGTTCTGCAGGAAGGAGGTGTTCTGGGGGAGGAGTGCAAGTAGGACTGATGTGGAGTTGGGAGGAGTGCAACGGTCTAAGAGAATGCACCAGAAACTCAGCCATCAGTCGGCATGGAGGGCCTGGGTGGTCTGCCTCGTCCCATCGGTGGAATACCGTGGGATATGTGCCCCTCTCCGACCCTCCGACCTCGGACACCGGCACCCCCGACACCGCTCAGAGAGTCTTCGGTCTCAGAGATCTATCTACGATCTGACCCGCCTGTGACAAATGTCTGCCGAACTTCATCCATCAAATCAGCCAAGGTCGGCAATTTGGCATAGGCAGGTCAGATCCAGGTACCTCATGGTACCTCTTTTGGGGAATTCATGAGGGAAGTTGATGGGAAATCCTGGAGCTCGATGGAGCGACCGACCCAGGTTGGCGTCCTTGGTGCCCATCCAGCGGGTCGGCCTCCTGGTCGTGTGGACATGCTGCATGCAAAAGCATCATGAGGGCTTGCACATCTTGCATTAATGATGCCAGGATGCGAGAAGAGTTGTCATTATGGTAGACAGAAACCTGCAAAGAAGAATCGACGCATCTTCAAGCCATTGACCCGCAAAAACAACTCATTAGACCCAAACCGTGATTCTTACGGCCTCGCCACGTGTCCGCCTGACCTCTCGTTCCACCGTCCAGGAAGCGACCGCGACGGCCTCGGCCTCCAACACTGCGCTGGCAGTGGCCTCGCCCAGGCCGGGGAATGGAGCCAACTCCGAGCGGCGGGGGGGAGGGGGCGCGTTCGGGATGGGGGTGAATGGCACGCGCGATGGATCGAAAAGGGGTCCATGTGAATGGCGTATACAGTAACCCAGTCGGTATCCCTTGAAGTCCAAGACCATTCTTAAAATGCCAGCACCACCCAGTTCGGTTGCTACCCTCCTGAAGAGGTCTTTTCTGTCTAAGAACCATCCGTCTCCTGGGTGGTTGAGTAGGTGGTTCATCTTACACTCCCACTCACTGGAAATGGACAGGGATTACATCCATCCAACCGGTTGGCAGGTGTTCCTGAACCACCCGCCGAGGCATTGACTCGCTCGTTCCTTCGTGTCTCGCTCGTTTCGCTCGCGCTCCGGCGCCTTCCAAGCGCGGCAAGCTTCGAGACACGCCTCAAGTGGCCAGGTATGGTCTGAGGCAAAACGTGTCCATCACCAGTCAGCAAGCTCAGAAGTGGAGACACGACCTGTCTGGGACTACCACTGCCCGAGTGAAACTACGGCTGTAAAAGGGATGGTTGATTGAAAAGGGGGTCTAACACGCACGGCACTGACCCCATCTCCATGTGCGGTTGCCACGACCTTCATGTTCACAATCGATTGGCCAGACGCGACCCTGGACCCGGGCCTGCATCCTCATATTAGAGGGGACCGGACCCGAACCAATCCCCTAAGGTTTCTGAGGGACCTGAAGTATGGCTGTGAACTTGGAGCGTCCGGCCCTCTGACCCAGCCTCTCCGGACCTGCCTCCGGCTCAGGCGGCACGGCATCAGTGCCGGTGCCCACCTGCAGGCGTGGAGGGGGCGGTCAGGCGGAGGTAGGACCGGGAAGTGTGAAGTTCTCTAGGTAGACACCCTGTGTATACCCTAGAGTCCCCAGAGCGCATTTGACCTCTGTTTTGATAGGAAAAGACCTTATTTTGGGTGGTTGGTGATCCAAGATAGAGGTCATTCAGGTTCTAGGCAACTATAGGAGTTGTTGTTTGAGTTCTCTTCCAAAAGAAACACCCATGTTTCGCCGCCCAGTTCTCCCGAAACACCCAATTCCCACCACGGACCAATTCCTCACTTCCCAGCCAAAGGCGTTTCCCACGACGTGCCCTCTCCCAGAGGTTGAAGAACCCTAGTTCGACTATCCTATAGGTACAACCCTATAGACGATCCTATAGGTACCCCTGTAGGGTCCTAGTTCAGGTCACTGGCTACCTCTGGTCCCCCCACCCTTTTCCCAGGGAAGCGCCGCTCACTGCCCGGCGCCCCAGCTCCGTCTCTGCTCGCAGCGGCCGTCTCTGCTCGCACGGACCGTACCGGTCGACGCGGTCGAACGGCTCAGATGCCCTCCACGCCCACGACGCCGCACGGGCGCAGCGGACGGGGAGGCACGGCCAGGACAGGAAAAGCTGTGACCATCTGTGACCTGTTGAAAGACATTGGCAGGAGAGGGCGTGAGGCGGTGTCCTTTCCTTTTTTTCGAGGACCGTCATAGTACCTCCATCCGATCCACGAAGTTCACGAAGCCTTTGTTTTCACGTTCGTCTTTCCACCTGGTGAGGCTATGCAGCTCCAACCGTGCTTGCTGCTCCCGTCGAGGCACGGGACCGCGACCGAGACGGGAGGGCCCCGCGGGCCACACTGATTTGGTCGCCCCCCCCAATGCCTGCGTGGAAGTCACTGTATTCGTCCAGCCTTTGGCCGTAAAAAGAAACGCTAAACGCTGCGGGTGCAGCATTTGGGGCGCGTCGATTTTGGGGTGAAATACCGTGAAAGATGTGAAAGACCGTGAAATATACCATCTTGTGGTTGGACATTGCGGGTATGTCCATCTTAGAGAGCAGCCAGAAACGGATCGCAAGGGGTTTTTTCCGCTGTTTTGTTTCCGCCCAGATGCTCATGGACCCGAAAACATGGAGGGGGTCGGACCTGAATGCTCTGGAGGGGTTTTGGGGGTCGAACCAATCCCTACCCTTGAAGTAAGTCCCGACTATATGTTGGACCGACTGAAGTAAACAGAACTTCCTGGACTCGGGTCACCTATAAAGACCATGTTCTAGTCTTTGACTCCGATGGCCCAAACGCTTTGGCGATGTTGAATCGACCGGAGCATCTGCGCCACGTGAGCATCTGAGCGCAGCGGTTTTTGGACCCTCGACCGTTTCGATCCGCGCACGAGGCGCGCGCCGCCAAGTTGTGGGGACTCTCAGTCGCTCACGACGTTTCGCGTCGTGAAACGCGACGTGAACGCGTCGTTTCGCCTTCCGCGCAGGCGGAACACGGGAAGAACGGAAGAAGGGAGGCCGTTGGAGCCTTGGTTTTCCTCTTTAAAAAGACCTTGGTGGTCCGTTCGGCTCGTGGAGTGGCTCGTTCGGCTCCTTGTGGGTCACGTCCGGGTGATCGAGCTGTCAGCCAGCACTGCCCTGCCGGAACGCCCAGGTCACCGGTGTCTTCAGTGATCCCGTTTCTTCACACAGGCCCTGGCGAAGACAAAGGACATACCCAGGAGTCGCATGGACCAACGGCCAACAGGTCACCAATGGAAACCTGTGACAGGGCCCAACCCTCCAGCCATCGGAGACCGGTAGAGTCAGGTGCTGGGAGTTGGTGTGTCTTTGAATCCCATCCAGTGAGTGGGTGGATGACATCCCGACTGAACCTCCAATAAGCACTTCTTTGTGGCTGGCACGTGGAACTTGTTTTGGGATGTTTCTGGAATATGTGGGAATCCACACGCACTGTCATGTTTCATGCTCTTGTGATGCGCGGCTGGTGGCAGCATGTCATGAATGAAACCGCCGCGTTCGCTCGTTTTCAGCCGTTTCAGCAGTCCAGTGCCAGGGTTGCAAATGGAGCTGCAAGGCTGGGGGCTTCGCATGGCTTCGCATGGCTTCGCTTCCACCCCACCGATGCATCAGAGATCAGCAGAGTGCGGTCCAAAAGGTGCAAAACGTTCCCTACAAGTCCAGCGTGACCCAGTAAATACCTGGATTGCCATATGTTGCCCTCAAAAAGATCACCTTTACAAAAGGAAGACACGCAAACTCCACCCGAACTCGTTGAAGTGATGGATCACCCTCACCTGAAACTCCACGGTTCCCCCTCCAGACGTCACGTGAAGCCATCTCCAGACGTCGGATGTTCCGACCGACCGGATCAATAGCCCGTTTGGGCTCCTGGCCCACCTCCGTTTCGGTGCGGGCCAGAGGTGGGTGGTTGCCAGGGGGGGGGTCGAAGACCACCGGTCACCTGAGGCAATGGGCCAGGAGCCCTAGGGTAGATACCCTGAGAATCCGGGCCGCCACGCAACACCATCCGGGGCGAACCGGCTCCGACTGCTCCGCCTTGGGTGACTGGGTGGAGAAACCCGTAAGGATTCTTGGCATCAGCACGTGGAGGTGTTGCGCCCCAGAACGAAAGACCTCCCGAGGTAGATCACCCCCGGCCACCTTCCGCCGTGCGCCCACAGGAAGCCGGTTGGAGCCGGTCGCCACGGCCACCCCGTCGGGGCGCCGACGGAATGGACTGCAAGGATGGATGGAATGGACTGCCTGGGAGGGTCCACCTACCAGGGTTTGGGGCTCCAAACAGGTTTGGAGTTTGGACCCAATCCGGCCAGATCAA
>CAXAMN010010001.1:1479074-1504223 GCA_963970005.1 Durusdinium trenchii
CTATTATAGGTTGGAGGCCATCGCTACTAGTAGGTTGGAGGCCATCGCTACTAGCAATTAGGTTGGAGGCCACCGCTACTGGGGTGGAGGCCATCGCTATTAGGTTGGAGGCCATGGCTATTAGGTTGGACGCCATCGCTACTACCAGGTTGGAGGCCATCGCTACTAGGGTGGAGGCAATCGCTACTGGGTTGGAGGCCATGGCTATTAGGTTGGAGGCCATTGCTACTAGGGTGGAGGCCTGGCAATTTGGTTGGAGGCCATCGCTACTAGTAGCTTGGAGGCCATCGCTACTAGCAATGAGGTTGGAGGCCACCGCAACTGGGGTGGAGGCCATCGCTATTAGGTTGGAGACCATCGCTACTAGGGTGGAGGCCATCGCCACTAGTAGGTTGGAGGCCATGGCTATTAGGGTGGAGGCCATTGCTATTAGGTTGGAGGCCAGCGCAATTAGGATCCTTTTTTTGCTCCAGACGGACCGCCACGAATTCGTGAAGACCGCCAGGTGGAAGTGTTTGTCTGAAAGTGATCTGGTAACCAGGCGACCTCCTAAAAAGATCTTGAAAGATTCTAAATGGAACCCCAAAGCCTCGACAGAGGAAAATGGTCGAAACCACAGGCCACTTCTGAATCAATTCTCAGGTTCCATGCGGGGTACTGTAAGTGAATTCCGTCTAGGGAAGTGAATCCGGATGAAAGTCTTCTCAAACTCAGCTCTGAACACATCGGTTGACAGTTGACTGCCTTTCTTCCGCCAGGAAGGCTATTGGGAGGTTGCCGAAGGCCAGTGCTTTCCGCTTGTTTCACGCAGCACGGACGCCTCCGCGCCGTTGGGCCTCACATCGTTCGCAGACGTCGGGGAGAACTCCCGTGGCGCCGAGGCCGACAGGAGTTCATCTACACCGTTTGAAGTGACGGGGCGTTCTCCGTCCCAGCGGCTTCCACACCGGGCGTTTGGGCCGGGGCCCTTCGCGAGACGGCTTTCGCACCATTCAATGCACTGGTGCACTGGTGCGATCGCATCGTGTCAGCTGTGCAAAGAGGGAAGAAAAAAGGGACGGTCGAGGTGTCGGAGACGGAGCGAGAAGCGTCGAACCGAACGGGGCCACCGTGGCTCAACTCGGACGCTCGAAAGGACCGGTGTTCCGCCGGTCGTTCCGGTGTCGAAAGGCGCGTGTGTTCCGGGGTTCGTGGGATCTGGCTCCCTAGGTTCCTGGCTCATTGATTTAGTGATTCGAATCCCCAAGAACCATGGTCTTTGCCCAGAATCCGGGCCTGAACCCATGAGAAGGGCTTGGTCTTGTTAGGGTTCCGGACCCCTGCGATGGAGAGCCCAAGGGTTCTGAGATGTTCTACTTGAAGGGATTGCGTCTTGGCAGGTACTGATCCAGAGCTTCTCATCATGGTCCCTCCTGATCGATTGGCGGTGACCCTGTTGTATCAGACCTCGAAGAATATCAGGAAGTTCAAGGAGGACAGGACAGGTGTTTCACGAGAAAGAATGATGACAGAGAAGAGCTTGGGGGCGGTTTTGAAGCGGCCAAAAACAGCCTCTTCAAGCTGTCCGGGCAAAACCATCGAAGCATGTCTACAGTTTGATAGCCATGCCTGCGAGATTTCGTCAAGAAGAACGCCTCAACAAAAAAGGAACCAACCAGGGCCTTCAAGGGGTGGTTAATGGACACCCCTTAACAGCTAGGGGGCTATAAATACAGAAAACGAAGTTATGCGGGTGTGGTTTTTACGCGTTTTTGTGGTTTGTGTTTTTCTGCGTCTTTTTGAAAATGTTGGTTGTTTTGAAGAACGTGTCTAGCAAAAATGTCAACTTGTAATCTGTCAGATCTCTCATCAAGCTTTTGCAAAAATACTAGCTCTCATGATTCCCACGCAGAAGTCTATCAACCATCATCTATCAGCAAGTCCACGACATCACATCATACATCATCAGGTCATCTCCTCTATGAGGGGAATCTGGTCTCCAAGACCTCCAATCTGAATGAATCCTCAATCTCCAGCAACTGGGCCTGGGCCCGGACTTCTCCCGGGGGGGGGCGCCCAAAAAAAAGAATTGGTAGTCCAATTCCACGAGCAATGTTTTTTTTGGTTTCCCCCCCCCAGAGAGGAGCCCGGCAGGCCGGCAGGCCCAGTTGCTGGAGATTGAGGACTCATGGAGATTGGAGGTCTTAGTCAAGATCCCCCTCATAGAGGTGATGATCTGATGATGTATGATGTGATGTCCTGAACTTGCTGATAGATGATGGTTGATGGACTTCTGTGTGGCAATCATGAGAGCTAGCAGCTAGTATTTTTGCAAAGCTTGATGAGAGATCTGACAGATCAGAGCCATGCCAATTGGATCATTGCATATCAGAACATGGAGAAGGAATGGGGGTTCAGGCTCTACGCGGTGAGGGTGGATACCTATACTGTATGGTCTCAATGGTGGAGTGTGGAAGAGTGTCTTGATTTGATGGCTTAAGATATCCAATGAAAGAGAGAGAGAGAGAGAGATGGGCATATAGCTAGAGAGCATAGGAAAATGGAACTTCCAATGTGGGTGAAATGAGATGAGATGAGATTAGATGAGATGAAGCATTGGGTGCATCAAACAGCTGGCATTGGGCTTGTGGCTGTGCATAGACGCAACACCTGGGCATGAGAGATTGGGATCCTGACTTTGAGCAAATTGTATTGCTATACAAGCCATTGAGCAAATGCCCCAGACAGCAGCGGGTTTGTTTGGCCTCCAAGAGCACATGGGCACCATGTGAGAGGGAAATTTGCTTGGCAATCAATGATGGGGATGGGGTCCATGGAATGCCTGATGCAAATGGGTTTGTGTGCATGATTAGGTGGCCCAATGGAAGATCAGAACCATTTGGGTACAACATTGGTGGATCCTCATGATTCATGCTATTGCTAGAGCATATTTTTTGCACAATTTATTGGTTTACTTTTGGGTGGGTGTTGGTGAGGTCCAATGAGGTTTTGAGCTTGGGTGGCATCACGAGAAAGAATGTCCTTGGCAATGTTGGGTGAACATTGGGAGCATGCTGAGCATGCCAGGTTTGGTACAACCTGACTTCATGTATGTCTATGTGTGGGCAAGAAGGTTGGGGAAGAGAAGGTTCTTCATGAGCTTGGGAATGAGTAGTGGCCACACAGCCAATTCAGACCCTTAGTGTATCTATGGCTGGATCGTTCCATGGGCTTCATAAGGTTCTTTGGAAGATTTCGTCGTAGAAAGAGCCATTGGGTGAGAGCAGTGGAGATGAGCAGGATTGGTCCAATCGAACTTGTGGGATAGGATGTGAACTCCCAATGCTCGCAGAATGGTTCCCTATGACCCTGAGAATGAGGATGAGGCTTATTATGGGTATGGGCGTCAAGAAGGCCATGCAAAGCCCAATTCCAATCAGTCATCCAGGTCCAGTACTACTAAGCAAGTTTCTCAACTTTTTTTGGGCCTGGTGGGCACATTGTGTTTCAAGATAATGATCTTCTCTCCATTTCATAAAGAATGTGGAAGGAGAAGCCCATTTCATAAAGAATGTGGAGGGAGAAGCCCAAAAAGTGCTACCTTTGAAACAATGAGAATGCCTATGGGCAAGGAAGGGTAGAGTCGGATCCAGAGGTTGTTTAAAAAAAGAAAAGTTGGTTTTGTTTGGGAAACAGGAGCACAAGAACATATCTAGACCGCAACCGTGGAAACTCTTTCAAAACATTGCAAAACCTAAGAAAAGCACAACAAAAACGCGTAAAAACCACACCCGCATAACTTCGAGCTCTCTATAAATAGACACCCCTGGAACACTCCCACGCTCTTTTTGTCGTTCTCTCTCTCTCTCTCTCTCTCTTTGCTTCTGCTGCCAGGAGCAGCAGAAAGAGATCGAGGCAACTGGACAGAAGCTGAGCCCAGACTTGGTATATTTGAAACAGCGGGGTGTCTCAGCACGGGAAAGCAAGCCAGACATCGACCTGCTTGGCATGGTGCTTAGCATGAATATGCAGAACATGTTTCATCTATATGATGTTTCATCTTTGTATTTTTGTCCATGGTGCCTTCTATGGACGAGGTGCTTTTTGAGCAGCTTCATCTAGTCCCTTCAGCCGCTGCCATCTGCCGGGTCTCCCGTCGGTGCGTCTCGGACGATGGGTGGACGGGTCGGACGTCGTCTCATCCGTCCAGGTTTGTCGGCAACGCCTGTGGCACCATCGCTTGCCTTCATTGTCTTGGCAACAACTCTCAGGCGCACGCAGACGACTGAGACTGATGCGACAGATGCGTTCGGACGCGACTAAAAACGCTTCTCGAGCCGCAGAGAAGACACATGAAGACACTTGCTCGCAGAAAGGAAAAGACGTTCAGAGCCGTTTCGAAGGTTTGGTGAGGTCAAAAGCGTCAAAAGCCAGTTCAAAGCCCTGAAAAAGACAGCGAATGGG
Organism: Durusdinium trenchii; assembly: GCA_963970005.1. Taxonomy (NCBI): domain Eukaryota; class Dinophyceae; order Suessiales; family Symbiodiniaceae; genus Durusdinium; species Durusdinium trenchii. The sequence goes on from CAXAMN010010001.1 coordinate 1,483,518, forward strand.
AGGTTCTAAAAGCTGCAGAGCAGCCAGCTTCAAGCAACATTGACTTCAAATACAGGGTTCAAGGATTCGAACCTCTTCGCCAGGTTCAAGGTGTAGCAACATCGTCTACCCCAAAACGTCTACCCCAGGAGCGATTGACATCCGACTCCGAGAGAAAGCACTGGGACCTGTGGGAGTTGGGCTACCTCGCCCAGACGGCGATTCTTCGAGGACATGGAAACCGGCCATACAAACCCCCCATATGAAGAGCATGTTCAATTCAAGTGGGAGGGTTGGATGGTCCGATTCTACATTAAGGTGAACCACATACCAGCACCACCCAGTTCGGGGTGGAGACGAATGGACAATTCCTTCACCCCGAACTCCGGGGGTGGAACATTCCGTCCCAAACCATGTGCGGTCTGCTTCGGCTCCCGAAGGAGCTGGCAAGAACGAATCCGTCCGAACTCGAAGCTGGACTTCTGGACAGAAAGGGGCTTAAAGACCATGGACCTAAAGGCGCCGTTGGGAAGGCCCAAACAAAAGGCCACCGTGTGTCTTCTGGGTTTCTGCCGGTGTCCGCTGGTCACAAGCAACAAACATCCAGATTTGTGCCGTCTTTGGAAAAGGATTCGTGCCGGGCCGTTTCGAAGATCCATATACACCGGTACCATTCGGTACCTAGAACCTGAGTCTGACCTCTATTTTGGACCACCATCCACCCAAAATATGGCCAAACTTCCTATCAAAACAGGGGTCAATTGGGTTTCAGGCCTATATAGCTTCATACTAGCACAGATCCAGCTATATAAGATCCGCCATCTCTTTCCACGTCCCAAAAACCGCCACGGCCTTTTTCGTGGTGTTCTCGACTTCCGACCCCCCCTCTCTCTCTGCAGTCTGCAGCGAGAAAACCGCGCGAGGTGTTGGGCTTGTCTCCGGAGTCGCCCATCGGCAAGTTCTTGGAGAACATCAAGGGAAAGACGCCCAAGGAGTCGAGTTGGGAAGGGAGGGGCTGAAAAATCAGGGAGAAAGCCTGGGATGGAAGGGCTCGAAGAAAGCTGGGTCTTGAGAGAGTTCAAGCGAGCGATCTTGAGATCTAAATGGATCATAATTTTAATCTAAGTCGTAGTAAGGAGAGAGTATACGGAGCGGTCATGTTTGAGACATTCTGAAGTTCTTCAGGTCGGATTGTAATGGTTGTGTTCTTTTTTCTCGGATTGATTAGAAGTTAGAAGATCATCTTCAGAGGAATCTGTCGCAACTCACGTTTCTCTGCTTGAAGTAACTGACGAAACCATGTGTCTCCGGTCGCCCAGAGACCATATGACCAACCCGCGAGAAAACACCGACGTTCCTCGCCTTTGGCGATGGTTCCACCGCTCCCATCCGGTTTCACCCACCCTATAGTGATCACCCCAAAAGAATCCGTGCATGATCATGTTGCTTGGACCGTACCGCAAAACAACTCACCGCCCCGTACCGCAGCGGACGGGATCATCCATCCGTCGTTCGGTCCCGGTCCCGGTGGTCTGGTCCTGCGTGGCCGTTCGAAGGAGGCGGGCTTGGCTTTGGTGGATGCCACCGACTTGCACTCCGCCTCGGAGGTGCGCACGTGCAAGTGCGGGCAAGTGCGGTCACATGGTGAGTGCGGTTAGGACCTGTATGAAGATGGTGAACATGGTGAGTGAAAGATGATGTGTTGTTCCAAATACTCGTAACTCCCAAAAGCAGAAAACCCATCCCTCTTGGCCAGACTGGTCTTCACCACTCACTCCCTGTAGACCACAACGGTCGATGGACTCCCCGGAGGCCAGCGCACGCGGCGGCCAAACCGCGGCGCCGGAGGCGGGCGACGGTTTTGGGGGGTTTGGAGGGGAGAAAAACGTGGTGGTGCTGAAGAGAGTACGTGGTTTCTATTCAAAGGGTCACTGCCATATGTTGTTCACAGTGAAGAAGTGCTCTATTAGAACAACCTCCAAGTGGGATTCTAAGATCTATAAGCTCCCTGGGAGTCAAAGACCATTAAAAAGAAGGGTCTATATTGTTATATGTACTAGATGTCTTTAGGCTTTAGGTGACCCGGAATTGGAGGAATTTTACACTTCAATCGGTGAAAAGATCTTTGAACTGGACTTCTAGGGTAAGGAGGGCGAAAGGAAGAAAGACATCTAAAATATCATCTCATTGCAAAGACCCGTTTGACATTTGATGTATGTTTTTCTCTAGGTGGACCTATATAAAAGCTTGGTGTCCCCATACATATGAACAAGAAGAAACAAGCAAGCAGATGCATTTCTAGAAGAGACCAGGATTGGTGGACGCAGCAAATCAACAAAGCTGTGATCCCAATGATCTCAGGGGATGCGACAATCACCTCAGGCAACAGCTGATGTGGATGCGCACTTCATTTGCTTCATCGAGTTCCTCTGGCCCTCTTTGCACGCGATACGGGGGGAAGTGCATCGGACGCCCATTGCCCCAGTAGCTGGGGAAGTAGCTAGCTTCCCTTTTTGTTGAACGGAACGATTCGGAGGTCATAGCTCGACTTGAGAGTGCCAGGGTGTCCAGGGGGGGGTTCGAAACTTGGCGCTGGTTGTTTGGTCTGACCCGTCGAATTGGCAGGTCTGAAACGTCTGTAACTGGCACGCCAATATCATCCAGCAAATCGTCCAGCTGGACGACGACTTCTGGGGAAAGCGTGTGTATGTTGTGTTTCTTTTCCGATCCAGTCGATGTTGGAACTCACGATCCCATCGAAAGGATCGCCTGCCAAAGTCGCGAAACGCTGCCAGGAAAGATGGAGATTTGTATGAGCTTGATGGCAACAAGGCAGGGGATGCCGAAAATGCTGCGCCCCGAGAAATTCAAAGTAGCAGGGAGTAGCAGAATCAACTTTGGGGCATCCTTGTCAGCCATGGCACTTCAGCGTGTAAAGAACCGTGGTCACTTATTAGTAAGGGACGGGGCATGAGGACAATGTGCGAAATTAAGCGACCTGACTGGGCTTTAAGGTTGTGTGAGCAGTTGTGTTGAGTAAGCAAAGTCTTGATTGATTATTGTGCTAAGGAACATACTAAGACCATGTTGTGGTGTGGTGCAGAAAGTTTGCCTTTATTTAAGTAAGTCTAGCCTAAGTCTAAGGACTTCATGTCCCTCGCGTGGTGTCTAAGATAAAACCGGGGTCGCATAGGCAAAGCTGAAGAACTCGTGTAAGCACCTCCGGAAAACGACCCTTTTCTCCAAACCATGACTTTCTACAGACCATTTATATACCAGCACCTTCAAAGGGGTCACCAATGGAAGCCCCTACACCACTAAAGGACCTCCATTGGACACCCCTTGAAGGTCCAGGTAGGCATTATAAACCCTTGTTGGACCCTGCAGCTGATCAACTGGTTGGACCGGAACAGGTTGAACGTGGAGAACCTGAACGTTCGACACCGTCTCTCCCACAACCCCTAAGACATCCCGGACCCGTGCGACGCCAGACGCGGAGACGGACGCGCGGGTTCGGCGCGGGTTTGGGCGCGGTTCGACGCGGAGACGCGAGGCCTTCCCGATCAATCACGGCCCCACGGCTGGGGATCTGCTGGCCGCGGCCGCGCAAGTGATCAAGGCGCCGCGCACGGTGCGCGCGCGAAGCTCCACAGAAAATCGGAGGACGTCGAAATTGTGTTCGAGTCGGGCACATGCAGTGGATGAGCATCTCTGTGCCTTGTGAGGCAGAGAGTTGGCTTCTCCGACCATGATATATTAATTGTAGGTTAGTTGGGTGACTTCAACAAACTACCAAAAGCCGTCGGCGGCATTTGTCATATCGTGGTGTTTGTGACGGAAGTGGACAACCCCGTGCTTGCCGATAGTCTTTTCAAGGGCCAGAACGATTGTTGGATATTGTTGTCGAGCCAATCGTCGACATGTCCGATTCAGCCTCACGACCGTTGGAATCGTGCGACGAAGCGTCGGTCGACCGTCCAGATCTGCTCCTCAGGAACGCCCGCTTTCCGCCGCGGGCCAATCCGCCGTCCAAAGTCGGATCTCAGCCGGATCTCGGTCAGTGGTCAGTGGCCGTCCTGTGAGGCCAAATTCATGGACCAGGATCCGGAGAGTGTTCATTTCAATATGCTTGGGACCTCAGGAGCGAGCGCGAGCGCTCGCACTCGCGGAGCGTTCGAGCTCGCGAGACGCGGCGCGCGTTGTCTTCCGCTGCGCGCTGTCTTCGGCTGCGCGGTGTCTTCGGCTGCGAGGCTCTCGAGGAGCCGCATGACATGGAGATGTTGAAGCTTGTGGGTTCACTGAGTTCACCTTTACTTCACTTCCCCCAGCCTGAGAGGTCCAAATTGGAACCAAAGACCCATCTCCTTTGGGCCCCACCCACGGTCGACGAGTTCGGCGCACCTCGGCCCAACTCGTCGGCCAGCGGCGTCCCGGACCTTCACCCGGACCCGGGTTCTGGGCGGGTTTTTGCACGGGCTGTTTCGGCTTTTGGGGATGTTGGGGGACAGGGTTTTTTTGGGGGGGGTTCGGTTTGGGGAAACATTTGAGCAAACAGGTCACCCGTAGCGACCAAGTGAAGATGAATGAATGGAGGCGATGGATGAATACTTGACCAAATGACGATGAAAAAGTCTATGATAGTTGTCCTTTTTGGAGTGAGGTTTACCCGCTGAACTCTGTGCAAAGCACAACACTTCAAGCATGGCATGCTTAGCCTAGGCCTGTTCTTCTCCTTTCACATTGTTTGTGGAAGACATGTCCTTTCTCCCACGTCGCCTCTCCGGAACCGTCGTCGCAGCACCGTCGTCGCAGGCGCTTCTGAGGCTGTTCTAACGCCCACTGTCCTAAGGCTGTGTAGCTGCGTAGCTTCCAGTTGCTAGTGACCCAGTTGCAGCACCAAGCCTATGTGGTGGCTGACACTGAAGAAGATGTTCTCATCCATCTGCCATCCATCTGTCGGGCAGAGCACGGCCTCTCACCGCAGCTCCGCTTCGCGGCCGCGATCACCCGCACTCGGACGATCACCCGCACTCAGGATGGCACTGGTCAAGAGCTGAACATGGTACAGCTGAAGAGCTCTTAGCGAGAGGAAAAAAAAGCGTCTTAGAGCTTCAGAGCTCTGTTCTGTCGGTGAAGAGTTGTTCTTGGGCATGATTGAGGCTATAGTCATGGGAGAAAGAGCCCCCAAAACAAGATGGGGTGCGTAGTTGAATAGGGAGGTCTCCAAACCATGCTCCAAGTAACTAACGGGTGTTTGGAATGTGTTTGATCTATCTTCCGAAGCGTCCAGATACATGGCGCCATATGCTTCACAAAGTATCCCAAGCAGCAGTTCCATCCCATCGGAGTGTTTTTGTCGGCCACGTTGAGTAGGGCCCCCCCCGCGTTCGTTTGGCACCCCTTACTTTATGGAACTGCTGACAGTTTCCATGCCGCCAGCTTGGGAACAGGAAAAAGTGAATCAAAAGCTCGGGAAGAGCCAAACTGCCAAAGATAGCCAGTGCAACCCATGTTCTCTAATGCCAGCCATACACACAACCCACCCGTGGCAGAAAACAAAGCGACGACAAAGCCAAAAAAACAAAAATGCAAACAGCAATAGAAAACCCATGGTTTCTCCGTTGTGTTTTGCTTTGCTCTTGTTTGCCTTTCCTTGTTCGTCTCATGTCTACTTGCTTTCCTTTTGCTTTGTGTCCTCATTTTGCTTTCTTGTTCCTTTGGCTGCCGTGGGCAACACAAGCCTTGAAATCGCAGCAGAGAGAGGTTCGAGGCTCATGCAGTTTTGGTGGGAGCGTTTCGTGAAACGTGGGAGCTAGCCCAGCTGTCTTGGGAGACGTGGCAGCACAGCTGACGCAGGACACAGAAAGACAAGGAAGAAGAACCATGCTTTGTAGAGTCATCGATTGCCAGTCTAGAGAGGAAGAAACAGAAATCAGTTGCATGAGTTGGAGAACAGTCCCTCGCAACATGATACTTCTGGAACTCAGCGGCATTTCTCTACTACCATCTTTGGCCAGAAGAATGCTCAAACAGTGAAGAATGCAGCAAATATGGTGGAGATGCACGAGATGCTCCCAAAAATAGCGGTGTAGTACAATAGGGCCTATATGCGCCTGGTTGTACGAAGGGCCCAAAAAAAGAACTCGGCAGTTTCTTTTCGACCGATGGTTCTCTTGGAACATCTCCCCCAGAAGTCCAGTGAATTCGACTAGTTTGCCCCAGTCTTCGCCACTGGGAGCCGTGTTGGAATCCGTGTTTGATGGTCGTCTTGGGGAAGCCGTGGTCGTCTTGGATTTCAGGTGGCCCAAAAATTTGGTGACTTCTGATGGTTGTGGACTTGCAGGATCTAAACATTCTGTCTACCCATGTCCGACCCGGGACACACCATATTTGGACACAAAATCTGGGGTCGTCGGGCTCCCTTGTTGTTCATTCCGCACGCGTGAGCGCGTACACACCCGCTTTCTGAGGTTTCTCTTCAATCCCAAACAGTTTGACCTTTTAGAAACCCATATACACTCCATGTATGAGTATATGATAGTATATGTATGCCAGTCCGGACTGCCTTCAAAACGGCCCTTCGGGGTGGATGATGAGTTCGAGGGTCGGGCGGCAGTCCGAACTGGCAGTCCCATGGGTGTATGGGAAATGGGAACCACCTGACCTGGTGGACGGGACCCAAGACGCGATGCTGGCCGAGCCGAGCCGTTCGGAGCAGACGAGGATTGGCCGTTCCCTGCCACGCGATGTCTGATAGCAAAGTCTTTTTAGGCGGGTGAAGACGGGAGTCTTCCCAGCAGTGCTTGTTTGCGTATCCGTTTTCCGAAAAGAGATCATGTTCAAAGAAGAAACCAGGAAAATAGAATGTGTTTTTTGACGTGTTCGATCATCATAATCTTTAATGCGTGAATCTCCAAACCCATCCAAACCCAAATTGCAGCACCGAAAATCCTTTTCCAGAAAGTGTGGGATTTTCCTGCACATCCCTTTTCGCCATGCAGGTTGTATTCCGAATCATGTCGATGAAGATGTGCTGAAGGAGGCGCGAAATCGTGACCGGAGGTGTCCGAGCGTCGCTTCATCAAGTCGATTTCAATCGATGTCAAGTCCTCGCAGGAATGCGAGAAGCAGGGGACCATCAAGGAATTCTTCTACTGCCAGGCCGGAGGTCGCTGGGGTTTGGAAGGTCGCAGGGTCACGTGCTGCCCACGATCTCGTCTCGACGTCAGGGACAATGGTGGCCCGATGTGTTGGGTGATTTGGTACGTACTTGCCGCATCTGAGTCGCTGGCTCGCATCGGTTCTTGGATGTAGCGCAAGAATCGTATGTCATCGTCAACTGCGGTGCATGGATGTGCAAATGCCGCTAAGGCGCGACAATGTGGCAGAGGTTACAACTTGGGTTAGCCAATGTTCATAGCCCTAAGATTCCAACAACCAGTGTTTTAATGGTCTGAATCCCAAAGAACCATTGTTTTACAAGGGATTTTTACGCTACACCACCAGGTCAATCATTTTTTGAATGGTCTTTGAAGGCTAGAGTAACTTAGCCAGTTTGGCCAACTACATCGCAACATCTTCACTGTTCATAGCAGGAGCCATACTTTGTGCGTGATGGGATGTGCTGGGCGGCCAGTTTCCTGCTTTGGGCGCACCGAAATCGGTTGTAAGGTGTGGGTATCGGTAGCGAATCTGCAGTGCCGAATGTTCTGTGTCACGCGAGCTCCTTTCAGATGGGCTTGGATTGCTCGGCAAGGCTGCAAGCTGAGTGTAAAACCACTTGCACAAATTTGCTCGTCACAAGAGTGTCCTGTTGTCCTGTCGCACGTCTTGAGTGTCCCGGGAGAGTGTAAGGCAAAAGCGCCCCACAGTCGAGTGTCGAGCAGTCGAGTGCCCCACGTCTCACTCTTCCATAGGAGTGTCGCACCATGTTGCATTCGGCTTCGTAGTGAAATTGCTCCCAGCAAGGTTCCTGAAAAAATCGTTCCTCATCTCCGTTACAGGACCAGGTGGGCACCGACAGAGGCTGGGCCTTTGTGACCTACGAGGCACCGTGGCACTGGTAGTCGTGTCCGAAGAGAAGTGGCATCGGTTTCGACAAATCCATAGAAAACGCCTAGAATCTAGCCTAGAAGTCCAGTTCAACATAGTTCAACCATTTTTGTCACCAAGTAAAGAAATTCCTGAACTCGGGTCACGTAAAGACCTTAACATGGTCTTGCACTCATGTGTGGAGCAAAACTCTTAGAACTCCGGAATGATGCCCATGGATGCCCACAAAAACTGCCGTCCTCGGCATTGGAAGGTGTGTTTTCGGCCCTATGGCCCCCATCGCCCTCCCTCCTCCCCACCTCCTCCGCACCGAGCCACTGGGGCAGTCGAGCTGGGCTCCGAGCGAAACGGAGCGCAGGATGAGACCGAAGCCGCCGTCGCTGTGGCGATGTTCAACGGGCAGCAGATCTTTCCAGGAAGTGCACGGCCTTTGCATTGTAAGCCCGGTGGCCTAAGTCATGGGTCTCAGGACCTCAGTCGTTTTCCGGAGTTGAGTTCAGGTGGTCGGTGGTTTGTTCTTTGTATTTCTTTGTTTCTCTGTGTTGTTTCTGTGTTTGGTTTAATTGGTAGACCCTGGTTTGGTGTCATGTCATCTTGAGAAATATCATGGCAAAATCACACAGACACATCAAAGGATCATATAGTCTTTGTGTCATGTGAGATTGGTCAAAATGATGGTAAAATTCGGATCCGAAAAGGGTTCACGGAGATCAACGGATCTTCAGATGGAGTTCCTCAAAGACCGGGGCGACCCGAGATGCTTGGATTGAAGAAGAAGACCCCGCTGTTGGAACATGTCGAGGACCGAAAAAAAAAAAAAAAAAAAAGTTAGACTCCCCGCCTTCGGTTTGACGATGAAAAGAACGAGAAGCACCTGGTTTTGGCCCTGCCTTCTTAGCTAAAGCAGCTAGCAGCTAGTTGTTAATTTTGACCATTCAGACCATTAGGGCAAAGCTTCGTGGCCTTCCTCGTGGCCTTCCTCGTGGCCTTGGGTTTTGGTTTAGACCGAGGTTCGCCAATGAGAAGATCACCAAAATCGAGGGCACCGTCTTCGAGGAGAGATGCCAAACGGATCCAAACGGAGAGCGGGCAAACGAGGTCGGTTCCGCTGCGTTTTGGCAGTCCAAAACTGGAAAAGGTTAGGTCATACGACCAAGCCGCTTCGACCGACTGAGGACCCCTGGTTTCAACTCGTGGTTTGTGTGGGATTGACCCATGGGGTAGAGGTTGGATGAAGGGATGGACCGGCGATTTTGGAAGAATGGAAGTGGCGATGCACTGCGAAGCCTCACTGCGGGCCCGGTGGGGTTCATTTTCTTGCACTTCACTTGAAGCTACTAGTAGCAAGTGCAACGCTAGTAGTAACAAGTGCATTGCTACTATAGTAATAATAGTAAATCTCTACTAGTAGCTTCTAGCTACTAGTAGCGATGCACCGTTTTCCTAGTGGTTCGATGTTGGATGTGTTGACATTGGGTCCATCTCATTTGCGCACCCAAACATCGTCCAGGATTGAGCGAAAGAGGAAGTAAGCTCCATCCAGCAGGGAGCATTAGTCTGAAAAAGAAGAAACAGCCCCATGTTCAGTCAGGCAGCCCCATGTGTTTCTCCATGTTTCTCACACCCACGTGTTCGGGTTTTCTTCCATGCAAACAGATCTTCAAGTTTCTGGCTAAATGAACCACCCCCATATGGGCCTGAAGCTGGGGTAGGTGGCCTCTTTCCGCATTCGACAGTAACTGACGCTCTTTCAAGCGCCAGGCTCCAACAAAGGCGGTGACTCCTTGGCAAGAGTTCACCACACCCGAGGGCAAGGCCTCCCCCGCTCGCTCGTGACCCGTGACCCGTGACCTTGCTCGGCGCGAAGTCCGCCGGCGAGTGATTTGGGGGCAGGAGGGTGGCACACGACAGCTTGTGCGAGCTGGTGAGGTCTTTCAAGGGGTGGTTACTGGACGCCTCTTGATCCCTAAGGGACTATTTATGAACACTCGGATTCCGTGGTCACGGTCGGGTCTGGGTCTAGAGACTCGCCTGCCCCTGGACACCGGTCGGACCCCACGTCCGTCACACACCGGGACACCGGGCACGCCGAAGCCGTGACGGACGTCCGTGACGAGACGGAACCAGATCACCGGTGATTGGAATCGCGGTGAGCGAAGCACGTTGGTCTTCTGCATATGCATCTCAGGTTCTTTAACCCCCATCCCGAAGAACCAAAACGTCATGCTCAAACCAAGCATGAAGAATTGCCGTTTAAGCATGCGGGGGTCATGGCCGCCATCCCGAAGAACCAGCTGCTTTTTTACACGACCAAAAGCAGATCGTTCGCGGTGGAAAAACCATGACCAGTTACCGGACATGGTCAGGGTGACTCCGCAGTCCTCCCTGGTGTCCGGAGATGGACCTCTCTGCATGTGAAAGAAGCATGACCGTACAACCCAACATGGATCTATGACAGTCGATCTATGGCACCTTTATATTGTTTTTGAGGCTACAATATGCCGTAAATTGTGACTGGCCTTTATGTGGCGATTAATTGAAAAAAAACAGATCAGCATGTTCTTCACCACCGCCCTACCCTTCGAAGAGAACGCATTCGAAGAGAAAATCAACACTCACACCTGCCACCTGTCGCACTGTCTCACGACCAGCCCTACTACTACAACAGCGTCACCAAAGAGACTCGATGGGAGAAGCCCGCGGAGCTGGGAGACCCAGTTTTTTCTTGGGAATATCCGAAAAAGGGAATCAATCAATTTCTTTTTTTTGAGGTGTTGTCGAATGAGGTCAGCTCCTAAGTAGCTATGGAAGGATATCATCTATATATATATATACAAGTGGCCGGGCTTCTTTTTGGAGGTCCTCAAGACTTTTTGGGCGCAGGTTCCTTCCTCCGTTCTCTTGGATGTTGGTTGAACGGAGACGCCGAAGGATCGGGTCGAAGAGGTGGCCTCGGCCGTCCCCGCCGAAGGATCGTGTCGTCGTTCAGTTTGGAACAGATGGGAAGGACCTGGAGACCTCCCCTGCCTGCGTGAGTCCAGTCCAACAGCTCGGTGCTGGCGACGCTACGAACGTAGCTGGCATTGACTAGGAACCAGGTTCGCGGCTCGAACGGAGCCTGCAACGGGCATCGCGACGCGAACGGAGCGATCGGACGCTACGAAACGGGGTTCCTGGCATCGCGACACGAACGGAGCATTATAGGAACAAGAAGCTGGTGGGCCCTGACTCCGCTTCTGGGTGCCACGGCCATGCGCGGCCCGACCCCGAGCGGTGTTTCCCGCGAGGCTTGGTGGACAGACCGCTTGGCCCTCGGGGAAGGAATGGATGTGCTTGAATGTCTCAAGTTGAATCTGGGACAAGTTGGGTATACCGAAATCGAACCACCCTTTAGGCGGCCTGAATCCCGATGAACCGAGCTGTTTTACTAAGGAATACTTGCACTAGATCAACCATTTTAAGGATGGTATTCGACTTCCAGGGATATGATATATATATATATATTGCAAGTGTTTAGAAGATCCTAGAAGTCCAGTTCGACTATATGTTGCCCCCCAAGTAAAGGAAACTCCTCAACTCAAGTCTGCCAGGTATGGGTATTGGGTCGTACCGTTCCGGGTCACCTGGAAGGACATCCCAATACTAGCCTAGGTCGAACACCACGCGCTGTCGGAAGCGCTGTCGGTATGTCTTAAGACGAAACGCGTTCAACACGATCACGAAACGCATGACCTCGCTGCGCTGGGCTCCGCCGGCTCAGCGCACCGAGCGAGGCACCTGGAGCGCCCTCCTTACCAGCTGCAGGTGGGACCACCGAACCGCGTTCCACGGGTGAAGAACGCCCACAGAGCGTGTGCACAGAACGAGAGCGGAACGAGTTCCCGCAGAGTGAAGAGTGATCTCCAAAGGTTCACCATTTGAGGGGAGCTGCGCTTTTCACCTGGTGGAAAAGGGCTTTTGGGAACTTCTACTAGGGTGGAGGCCATTGCTCTTAGGTTGGAGGCCATCGCTAGTAGGTTAGAGGCCATTGCTATTAGGTTGGAGGTTTACTTCCATCTTCAAAAAAAGACATGGATTTAGCCTTCAAGCTCGCTAGGTTCCTGTCACCAGGAAAACGCACGGCCGCAATGATGTCGTTGGTTCGTGATGTCGTTCTTCAGGAAGTGGCACCACTGGACAGCTGGCGCTCACTCAGGTGAGCGCATCGGTACTGATGGGTTGGCGCCTTCAGCACCACCTGACACAGTGAAACAGTTCCCGATGTTTCAGGTATACTTCCTAATCTCAATTATAATCAATTATACAATTGATGTCCTTCCCTGGTTTCGTCCAGTCGAAGTCCGTTTTTTTCCGGTCTGACTGACGAACGGTGATCCGAGTGAAAAGGAACTTCCTGAACACTTGGGTGGTGCCAAAAATAGTCTTTAGACTTCTAGGGTATTGGAACAACCAGAAGTGTTTCTGGTTAGGACAGTAGGGAAACCCAGGCAGTGCAAAGATGTTGCAAATCAACGTAGGCACACAGACCCCCTTTGTCTAACCAACTTCTGAAAAGATGGTTGGAGCCCTCGGGAAGAATCATCCAGTATGGATAGTTGTGGCCAAGTATGGCTGTGTTCTTGTGTGCTTTTGCACTCAAAAGTGACTGGAAGAACACTTGCATTCCGAAGGTGTCTTCCTTCCGAGGGATCCAGAGGTTGCACCTAGACCTCCGCCTCCAGACCTAGACCGCTAAAACACCTGGACTCTTCAACCGAGCCGGCTGGCTCAGCTGGCTGCATCTTTTGAAGAGCAGAAACCACCTACTGTAGACTCTTGAGTAATAAACCATCCCATTTGGATGCACTCAGTTCTCTTCATGTGGGGGTATGATGAACAGGACCAGAGCGGCTTCCCCCCACCCAAACTCGTGCGAGACCGGCCACTCTCCAGCCCAGACGCCCAGACGCCCCGACGCCACGCCCAGTCCGCTGTGCAGACGGTTGCGACTTCTGCACCGCAGGCAGCGTTGCCCGCGATGCAAGGAGGCAATGGACCACCAGGCGACCCGGATCTGCGTGCGATCATCGCTAGTAGGTTGGAGGTCATTGCTCTTAGGAGCCCATCGCTAGTAGGTTGGAGGCAATTGCTACTAGGGTGGAGGTCATGGCTCTTAGGTTGGAGGCCATCGCTAGTAGGTTGGGGCCATTGCTACTCGAAGGCTTCAAGGGGCAATATGCATGCATGATCATGCATGTGTTGTTTTGTTTCCCTTCTTTTCATTTTTTTGAACTGAGGACAGTTTTGGGGGTAAGGTCCAAGATCTGAACTTTGGCTCGAAAGAATTGGATTGAAGAGCCATGGAAGTCGAACCAGCATTGTTTTGATAGCCTTTACCGAACAACTCATTTTTCACTAAGGGTTTTACACTACAAAACCAGATCAACCATTTTAAATTCGGTCTTTGACTTCCAGGGCAGTATCAACGTTGGACTGTTGGGAACCGACCGCACAAATCACCATGCCATCCGCGTGAGATGGATGGCAGGTCCGTTCGGAGACATCGTACGCAGCAAATCGCAGTGGACGCAGTACAGAAAAAGACGCTGGTGTGCTTTTCGCTCTTGTGCGGATACAGGAGCTAACATCTTTGTCTTCCACGTGCCAATCAATTGGACGGATGACGACTTCAATGCGCACTTCTCTCCGTGCTGCTGACCTGCTTAAAACTCGCCCATTTCAAGACAAAGACCCCCGAGTCTCTCAAGCCCTTGGCTGGGTAGATCGGTACGCCTGGGAGCTGCAGTCTCCGGACCGCCAGTGAAGGAGGGACGGATCGGATATCGGACGGGTCACGGTCGAACGACCGTCGCGCGCGCCGGTTCCGGCGCGCAGTGACTGCCTGCGCTGGTGAGGTTCGGTCAGATTGTCTCTGCAAAGATTCATGTGGACCCAGTGACCAAGGCCGGAAGTCGCACAACTCATGTTGATCACCGCAGCGTTGTGGGATATTTGGTTAGATCACTCGTCCCCCGTGGATTCCCGGGTGTGCCAGTCCTTCCCAACTAGAAAGAAATGTATGCTTCCACAGTCCCGGCCATTTCCTATGTCAGATTTCAAACTGGAGCCATATTGGAACAACCAGAGCTGTTTTTTGGTTGGGACTTCCAGGTTGGAAAAGCTAGTTTCCTGCAGAGGAGGATCGTGTAGGTGGAGGACCAGCGGACCAGCTACAGACAGGGTACTGTACAAGACTTTTTTGTATATATCGTTTACCATTTAATATGTCACACTGTCACACTCAAATGGAAAAGAATGATGCTCAGGTCAATAATTGTATGCTTTAGAGTGTCGTGATTTGTCACTCAGCTGGTCCCTCGCGATCGAGGCCTCGAAAGGCTTCGGTTTTTGCTCCTATGCTACGACGCAAGCTGCGACCATGGCCATCAAAGGAATGAATGGTAACTCGGCTGATGGACGTTGGTTTGTCGAAAAAACGATCTGAGAGTCCAAGTCTCATTTTACCCCAAACTGGTCGTGGTGGATTTTGACTACCAGGTGTCTTTCACAGCGCTGAAGAGATTTGGAGTCGTCGGCGCTCTCGTCTTCGAGCGCTGCAAGCGGAGAGCGATCTTCAAGCGCGAAACTCCACGCAAATTGCTATTCCTGATGGGATCCTTGAGCCCGACCTCTTCGCAAAAATGGTGAGTTGCCCTCTAGTTCGCCAAGATAAACCGACCCCACCCCGAGGTGGTGGTTCAGAACGGAAACCCGATGTCTCAACCAGAAACAGTTCTGGTAGTTGTTCCGGCGCCCAAGTGAGATCCAGAAACATAGATTACAAATGATCACAATAGGAAGTGGCGTTTTGACCGAGGAGTTCCATCCAGACGTGTTTTTTGGGTGGAGTGTCAGCGGGTGTTCACCATGGGCTTCACCCAGTCTTCCGAACTCATCTTCGCCGTCACCAAGGCTTTGACACGAAGCAAGGCAAGTTCCTGAAAGTCACCATCAAGAAAGGAGAGGAGCAGTGCCCCGAGCAGGGAAGCAACCGGTAGAGATCGGACCTATGACCGAAAATGAACAGACTGGACTACTCCAGTCTGTTCAACCCAGACCCGGGCTTTGGAGGCTCTAGGCGTGCACTGAGACCCGGAGTGGATCTGGTTTTGACCTCCGAGTCCACACAACCCGACCTTCGTGGCTTGGACCTGTCGCTTTTCCGGATGGATTCGTCGACGCCCTCGGGCGACGATGGACGGCAGGTACAATCCAGATGCTGTCTCAGCGCAAAATATTCCTGCAGACGCCTCAGAGATGTCAAACCGGGCCAAAAGGGCGCACACGGTTGTAGCTTTGTTGATTCGCTCTGGTGGGGGCCGGACTTCATCGGACTAGCTTGGGTTTCCCCAGTCTCAAGGCGAGTTTCGGTTCTGGATGTCCACAAAGAACCAGAACTGTTTCTGGTACCAACTGACATGTTTCTTGGTCCGAAAGCCCCCCCGCAAAGATGTTGCTGAGGTCCAGACGGGCGGCTCAACGACACCTGCAATTGTGGGCCTCGTGCTGAGAAAAAAGCGACACATCTGCTCGCATCGTCGCCTGTTTTTTCAGCACCCGTCGTCGCCACTAGGATTCGGAATCATCTCAGAATGGAGCCCCCAAAACCCTACCAGAAGATGAAGGCAGTGGCCGAGGCCATCACTAGTAAGTTGGAGGCCATCGCTAGTAGCTTGGAGGCGTCTGCTCTTAGAGCTTCCATCAATGTCCCTCTCGTCCGACGATGAAACGCGTGTGACGCTTCGGAACCCTGACGTCCGACGTGGCACCAGGGCAGGATGGCCGCTGGCAGGTAGTCCTGACGTCCGGTGGTTTCCACCTGTCCACGTGGTCGGCCTGTTGGAGCAACCCCCCTGACTCTTCACTCCAACTGGTCTCCTACGTTGGTTCTTTGACCTCCTCCCACCGGTCTGTCGTTCGACCGGGATCGTCGACGGCCGAAGGTGTGCAACCCACGGTGGCGATGGGCGTGGACTCCTCCACCCTGGCGCAAGCTGCTTCGAAGGGTCATCTCGTGAAGGCGCGCGGTGTGGGGGGGGTTGCGGTGTTGGGAGGTGAGCATCCAGCTGCGCTGGGGTTCCCAGTGGTTCCAGGCACCGACTTCAACCATTGGACCAAACCGAGGGGCACCTAGATCCAGGGATCCACTTGACCTGCGAGGTGGGTCAAGACAGCGGGGAGCGCAGTACGTCGGCAGTTCTGGCGCCCTTGTTGGCGGAGCTTTTGTGGAGCACGACCAAGCAGGCCAGTTAGGTGGTCCTTTGTGGCCACCTCGTCATGTCCAATGTTTGGGACCCTTCACCTCAAAACGCGAAAAAAACGACACCATCACTGCTCCCCTTCAGGATCCGGCCTCTCCAAAACAAGGGCGACCTGAGGGACCCCAAGCTGCTGTTCTCGAGGGTTCAACCTAGTAGCGATGGCCTCCAACCTAAGAGATGGCCTCCAACCTAACAGCGATGCCTCCAACCTAACAAAGATAGCCTCCAACCTAGTAGCGATGGCCTCCACCCTGGTAGCGATGACCTCCAAACTAACAGCGATGGCCTCCAACCTAGTAGCGATGGTCTCATGGTCTCCAACCTAACAGCGATGACCTCCAACCTAATAGCGATGGCCTCCAACCTAGTAGCTTCTTGCTATCATGAACCATAATGAACCCGGTGCCCTGCTGGAGTCCTGCTGGGCGGGGGTGCAGATGGTGAAGATGGTGAAGTGCTGAGGCCAATCCAACTCAACCACCTGCACCTTTGGCCCTCCCCGGTGGACCTCCGTCCGGATCTCAGTCGTTTCCATTCGATGATTCGAGTGTTCGCTGAACTGAGCAGGAGTCATGAGTCCGAGTTCTGCCAGGGTCAACGTGGCAAGAATCCAAGGTCAGAGAACAAGAGGTGTTCTTGCGCCAATGAATATGTTCTACTCTTCTGTTTAAACTAGAAACGTTCATTGGAAGGGCTGCTGGTCAGCAACCCTTTGAACCAGTCTAATTTTGTTTAACAACAAATGTTGATTGAAACCTTACTTTGTTGAGTTTTCCAAACACCAATTTCATAATACATGTGGCGTGGATTACGTTTGCGCGTGTTTGCCAACAAGTTGAGGTGTTCTGCCAAGGTTGTTCAATCGTTATGATCTGTTTTTTGAATATTATATATATATATGTCTAAAAGATGTTTATTTTGTGCCGCCCTGTCCCCAGGCATAACTTACCAACTTTAGACTTGCATGAGTCCCTCATTCCCTCATTCCTGACTAAAGTCTGGCCAGATAATCATATATATATATACACTATCATCATGATTCATCAAATATCATATGTGTATGTTTTCTTGCCAAGGAAAGTTCCAGGACCATCAAATGGGTGTCCAATGGACTACCCTACACTGCTTGGGGATCTCCATTGGACACCCATTGGATGGTACAGGTTGGTTGCTGGCACCAATACACCACCAAATGTTCCAGGCATCCATGCCATTCCATTGCCCCACCAAAAAGACCCATCGGCTGCCAATGATTTTCTGTCGAACTCAGCTGGAAAACTGCACCTTTGCTTGGAGAACTCAGTTCTTTTCTGCCAGAACTCAGGCAATGAATCGGAGCTCACCTCCACGCCAGAAAAGACCTGCGGCGAGTGAGTGGGTGGGTGACCAGGGTGTGTTGGACACAGTTGTCCGAACATGAACCGACCCAAGCTCTAGATAGCTCTAGAAGGTGAACCTGCAGAGCCTCTGCTCCAGGTTTTGACTCGATCCCCCCGGGGCGGAGGGGCAGCGAACGGTTCACGCGGCGGCGCGCGGGGGTAAGGTCCGAGCAAGTCCGAATCGGGTCACCCAGATTCGGGTTTAAACCTTTTCTTTTAAATAGTCTTCCTGAACTTCCAGGGTATTGTATATAATATAAGTTATATATACTTATACAATCTTATACGTACAATCTTATATATTCTAATATTTTGTTTACTAGCTATTATTCTATACTATACTTGCATTTTAATGCCCTTGTAATGAACTCGTCCTTGTACCAGCTTCTTCAGTTCGTGACCTTTTTGGAGTCCCGGCTTGTCTCAGTATGTCTCAGTCCGGGCACCACCAGGCAGGTTGCAGCACCCAAACGAACGATGGTGCTGGAAGAAGCGACCGCGTCATGGCTCGAGTGGATCGCTTCGCCGCGGCCGGAGTAACCGAGGATCGCCGCGGCCGGGGCCTGGTCAGGTGGCGCCGGAAGTCAGATGTCACCGGAGTCTTGCTACGAACGTAACAAGGGCACGAAAAGAACGTAAGAAGTGCATCGCTACGAACATGGCTTATTTTTGTTCATTTCTAGTAATTAATGCCCTTGTTAATTACTACCCCTCACTAACAAGTTCAGATGATCCGAGAAATCAGGATTCCACCATGTGTGGTCCACTAGACGTCGCGACCTGCGCCGGCGAAGCCAAGGTATAGGGAGACCGAGAAACAAGCATCCGCCAAGCAATGGGTAGACTGAGATGTTTTCGACGACGAAAGAGGTCAAAAAAAGGGGGTCTCCCTGTATCAATGCACGTACCCATAGTATGATCCATCATCTGCTGTTACTGATATACCCAAGATTGCCAAGGCAGGTGTGAGATAGTTTGCCTTTGCGAGGACACCATTGAGACCGTCCTAGAGAAAAGCCTCGGGCCGACGGGTGCATTAAAAAAAAAAAAAAAACGACATCATTCAGGTCGTTCAGAGCAGCCCCAAAACAGCCCGTCGTCCCCAAAACAGCCCTGGGAGATCACGAACCGGACTAGCCTCATCCAAAAGATTCACCACTCCTGTTTCTTCCGGAATGCTTCACCAGCCAGGCCGATGGCGTTCAGGAGCGCCCGCCTTGGCGGTCTCCGGGGGTGGCCCCTTTCCTCAGGGCGTGGCGCCGAGGGCAGGGTGGCCACCATGCCACGCACGGAAGACGCCGGGGGACCACCTTCAGTTCACACGTGTTCCGGGCGCAACGCGGACGTTGGAACTCTGGAGGTGTGCTTGAACCGCGGAACCGGGTGACTCCTGTGCTGTTTCTCAACCGACACCGATGGACCCCTTGGTCCGCCACGACTGCGCCGAGCGTTCTTTTCTCGATTTGACCGTCTTGGAGTTCAGCAATACATCAAACATCTTCACCATCCATTCACGCCATGTGCTTCACACCATGTTGCAAAACCACCCATGCCATGTCATGAGATGTCATGCCCCATGTATGTCCATGTTGTTCAATACCCATTGCAATCCCTCCTTTTCATCCTCAACGTCACGCCACGGCGGCCGGTCACGCCATGTGACGCCGACTCTGCGGACCGACCCGTGGCGCGGGACCAACCCGATGCAGCGGTGTCAATGTGCGACCTGGTGTGAGGGAAGCCCTTGGGAATCGGTACACCTGTAGTAACCGAGGTTCGCGACGAACGGGGTTCCTGGCATCGCTACGAACGGAGCAAGGACGCTACTAGGGGCTCCTGGCCTTACTACTAGGAACAAGAAGCTACTAGGGGCTCCTGGCATCGCTACGGGCTCCTGGCCTTACTACTAGGAGCAAGCAGCTACTAGTAACAAGAAGCTACGACCGTAGGTCTTGGAAGCTACGACCGTAACAAGAAGCTATACTAGGAGCGTTTTACGCTTCGGGAATCGTATGCAGTTTTGGTCGAAATCCTTTGCAGACCATCCCAGTCGAGCTGGGTGTCGTGGCGTGAAAAAACTACCCGACTCGCCCACTACTATCCGGGATCGAACACACCTGGACACCCAAATGGTCGGATGGTGGTATGATGTTCCTTCCTGGGAAGGATTTGTGTGGCTCCATTGGGTTTCCCCCTGCAAAAATAGGCATCGTTGTTAGATATGTGGGATGAAATACAAATGGAGCTTTCCGTTCGACCCAACCAATCCAAGGTGGTGCTCTTGCTGTCCACAGGCGCGACCAACCGACCCTGGACGAGCTTTCTTCACCCCTTAAGAGTGGTGAACAAAAACGTGACAAAACACACAACCCAATCCAAAAGAACCGTGTGTTGCGAACCGGGCCTGGAAGGAAAAGGAAGTTCCCATGACGGATTCTTGAAAGACCGGGATTTCTTTGGAAGAACCTGGTGGTGGCCTTCTGCTGGGATTGGACGGCTTGTTGATGGTTTTGGTTGGACGTTTTGTTGACGAATAGTTTTTGAGTGAGGTTGCTCAGCCAGTGAGGGGGTTGCAACAATTCCAGCTAACTGGCCCGGCTTTTTTTGTGATGCCCAGCCGTTTGAACATTCTTTTGACACGTCGTGTGCCACGTGTCGTGTTGTTGCGCACGTGACAGGCACAATCCTCTTAATGCTCACACAGATCGAGCTCCTGCCACAGATGGAGTTCCAGAGGTATTTGAAGCTCATCCATCCAGGAATCACCGCTCTTCAATCGGACAATCCATCTGCTTCTACTACTTCAAGAATCACAGCGGCTGTAGATGTGGTTTCTTCTGGGACTGTCTTCACCAATGCCAAAGCTGAGGTGGATGGAACACAGGCGCAGACAGGAGCAAGAGATGCTGCTGACAAGGCAGTGAAGGACACAAAATTGGAGTCTTTGACCATGCGACTGCAGCGGCATTCTGGTTTGTATCTTGACAAATCTTATG
>CAXAMN010010001.1:1514583-1526217 GCA_963970005.1 Durusdinium trenchii
GTTGGCCGATGAATCCGCCGACCAGGGAGGAGTGCACGTCCAAAACGAATGAAACGCACAAAACGAGAAGTGTACACTTGACAGCCGCTTTTAAGCTCGAAAATAGGAGCGTTGAACCTTACAATAAGGATTATATTATATAACCTTTATAATAATTTTTGGAGATTTCGATATGCATGGATGATATATATTGAATAAACTAACCTCGAATTAAAATAAACGTATCGTCTTAGGTGATAGATTTATTTTATATGTAAATCTTGAGTGGAATATATTTAAGAAATTGTTATATTAGGAATTTTAAATTTGGTGCATTTAGAGTCGGTTTGATTGTGTAAGAAACGGATTGGTTTTTTTAATGGTGAATGGTCTAGCTAAAATTGGTATTTTATGCATAATTTGAATAAATATGCTGAGAATATAATTTGTTTCATGCATACGATTTATATTCTTGGACACCTGTTATAGGTGATACTTCACTTATACCAAGCCTATGACCTAATTGTTGTCTATTAGTACAATTGGAATCCGGATCGTGGAACTTAGGCACTTTGCCAAAGACGAATCCGAAGAAGGTTTAATAGTGTATACAACACATTCCGAATAGTCATTTGATTCTTCTTGCAGGTGATTTTAATTCACAACTACAGAAATGTCTTCTATTCGTCAACTCATATATGATCTAAAATTCTGCCATGCCTTGGACCCTGGACACCAACATTCATACATGGTGACCATGCCACTCGGATAGACTTCATCTTCCTTCGTCGAATTCAGCGCCGGAATAACATGTATTCGTACGTCGATCCTGACTTTGACAGAAACTTCAGGGTATCCGGTCCACATCATAGGCTTATTGGTCTTTATATCCCCAAATGGTACCCTTCTAAGATCAACCGCTAGACCCCTGACCCGATCAACCGGTACCATCTCCGTCAGGCCTGTAATCAGCAAACATCTCAATGGCATGAGTTTCGACAGGATGCCATTTAGGCGATTCAGACATGTCAGCATTCCAATACCCAACCCCTTGAACAGCATCTTCGTGCCTTGTGTTTAGTCCATTTTCCACGACATTCAAAACTCCAATTCCAGCATGGCACCCTTCCCTCCATTGCTGCTCGGATGTGGCAGGCCAGACGCCTTGCTAAACAATATCGTGGAAGCACCATGCTCGCCGTCTTCAGGTGTTGGATTGCCGTTTGTCGATATATTGTTTTGCATAGACAAATCAAACAGGTCAATCGACAAAACAAGAGATTTCGTCTTACCCAATTCCTGGAAGAGAGTGTTGATCTGGTACTTAAACATAAAGCATTCGAATGGCATCGACACATCCGTCAGATTAGTCCCAAACAGCCATTTCGTAAAATCCAGATGTATGATGATTATGGTCACCCGCTGTCCCCCTGTCTTGAGCTCCAACAGATAGTTCAATATTTTACAGACCTGTTCGCCGACATTGCATTCGAGCCACCTCGTCGACCAGCATTGCAGGTTCCTTTCACTGTTGATGAACTCATAGCTGGACTGAGTAGACTGCCCATGACCAAAGCTCTGGCTCCCGAGGGAATTCCGGCCATTGTTTGGAAAGAATTCGCCCCTGCACTTGGTCCTTTGATCTCCCGCTCGATTGAGAACACGTGGAACTCCTCAGATGCATTGCCTCCGGAGCATTGGTCAGCTGGATGGCTACACCTGCTAGCCAAACCGGGCAAGGCCTGTAATAAGCCCAGTGCCCTTCGACCGATATGCCTGCAACACCCTCTCAATAAGGTAGTATCTGGCATTTTGATTCAGTAGGTCCTCGATTTGGCTTTCCCTAAACTTAGGACCCTCCCTTTCTATGCCTACATGCCTGGTCGCAATACAACAGATTGTTTACTTCTTGCATCAAAGCACTGCCGACAGGTTCGCGAGGCATGTCAGACCACCGGCCTGAACCTGGACAAAAATAGTCTACTTGGTGGCCTCCAGGTCTCGATAGATATGGAAAAGGCATTTGATACGATTAGCCGGACGATCGTTGTCAGGGCTTTGGCCATCTTAGACCTCCCACCTAAATTGCTTCACATATTACACACGTGGTTGGCTCCCAACAAGTACTACATTCCTTTTAAAGAGCTGGTCGGATCCCTGATTGCCACTCGGGGCATTCAACAAGGATCAAAGGCAGTGCCGCTGCTATGATCCCTTTATATGCATCTGCTAATGGTTGATTTGCTGGCTAGATACTCCATCACCTGGTTGCATGACCACCTCATAGTATATGCTGACGATTTTCACCTCCGCTGGACTTTTTCAACGCAGGCTGAAGGCCTTCTTGCTTTGAGTGAACTTTCGTTTGTCCTCATTCTCATGCAATCGTATGGACTGCGGATCAATGTTCAGAAAAGTGTTGCACTTTGCAGAGTGGTTGGTCGTGCAGCCCCGACGTTCCTTCGACAGTGGATCACCCGCACCACTGACGGGCCTCGCTTGAGACTGCCTGACCATGATTGGAAGCTGCCATTGGTCTCCAAAACAGCCTACCTCGGAGTGATTTTAAAATATAGGGCTTGGGAAAACGATACGACTAAACGTCGAATTGCAGCAGCGGAACATTGCTTCCATGTCCTGAGACGATGGCTCACAGACCCAGTGATCCCCTTGCACCTGAAGTTCAAACTTTACCGCCAGTGCGTTCTTCCCACGCTTCAATACGGTATTTTTGAAATGGGGATCACTAAACAAGGATTTGAAAACCTCATCAGCACCATAAATACTCATCATCGTCGAATGATTCGTGAACCCGTTCATCTCACTCATGAATCCACCGCTGATTGTTTTCAGAGACTCGGACTAGACGCACCTTGGGTCACACTGCAGCGCACACAAGCCCGTCTTGAAGCGGCCCTCCACACACGTCGCTGCTCCTTGAGCGGATCCATGGCCAATCAGAGCCAGGACATCTGTGTTTTGACCCCAGACTATCCAATCTCCGATTTGACGACCCCTATCCTGACACCTGATCAGGTCGCGCCGGACGCTTCACTTCAGTGCCCAGAGTGCCATAGATCTTTTAGCCAGGCAGGCACCCTCAAACGTCATCTCAGACAATAGCATCAATATGAGTATCAAATTGAAGAGATTTTTAATTCCCTCAGGGACTCTGCCAATGGAATTGGCACATGCGCTCACTGTGGTAGATCTTTTGCTAACATGCGCATTTTGAAGGAACATGTCAACAAACGTTCATGTCCTCTCTTCTGTGCCACCAAGGGAACGATCACTCCCATTACAGCGCGTGTTGAACTCAGAATGCACCTCCGCCATCAATCCTTTCAAGGGTTGATCCTCGATCAAAACCTCATGACCGAGCTTGCCCAGCACTGTGCATTTTGCCATCAGCAAGTAGGTCCACGGGCCATTGCCCGTCACTATAGTGAGCAGTATCATGATTTGCTTCAGTTTGCACAGCAGTTCAAAGATCGAGTCCGCTGGGCTGCCAACCTTGGATCAGGAAAGGGAATTTGCCCGTTGTGCCGCATTTCGTCCCAGAAACTCCATACACACACATGTGGTGTTTTGTACCAGCTCACCATCCTGGCAGGTCACACATTGCATACGCCCAACTTTCCAGTGATGCTTGTGCTCAAGCGATCCTGGATTGCCGCTTTTGATGCTGAAACCACGGGAGTTCATCATCCGGCACTCGAGACTCGACCGAAACCACCCAAGCCTCACAATGCCGAATCCGAGATCGGTTCGAAGCCTGATGATAAGACTAGCTCCACCTGCTTGCACCGCTGTGATCATTGTCATGTCAATTTTCTTAGTGCCTTGGGACTTGCTCAGCATTTGATTCAAACTCATGCAGATCTCACCACCCCTGCTTTGACCGACTTGCCACAGGTGACCACATCCAGTTCATCCAATGCACATCGAGGCCGACCGTTCAAGCCGCCTGTCACTGGATCTCTAGCACAGGTACTTCGAATGCCAGGCACAGGACCTATCCCGGAACCGATGACAGTTTTCAAGTGCCCGCTGTGTCAGGTTATGATTGGGAGAAAAGCAGTTGCTGCCCACCTGAGAACAGTTCACCAGTTTGAACGGCCTGAAAAGCTTGATCTTGTTCCGAGCCGTGATGTCCTCCCAGGACGATTGACATGTGCCCATTGCCAGGCCACATTCAGTGTTGAGTTTGCCCTCCGCACTCACTTCACTAAGGCCTCATGTCCAGTCAGATTGTGTCAGATGACCTCTGATTTGCATTTTGGTCCCGTGACCGCTCCGGCTACCACCCCGACCTCCGATTCAGATCCTATGCCTTTGGATCCACTCCCTGGGCCAGCCGGAACCATGTTTGTTCGCTATGGCCTGATTCGGCATAGATCGAATGGACCTGATGTGGAACCTCTTTGAGTTTGTTGACACCATGTTCACCTCCATTTATGCCCACAGTGCCTTTCTGGCCTAAGTTCGACTTGCATGGCATCATCAGTTGGTAACCTGGATTGAACATTGGCCCGCATTGCCACAGGTATGCCTGGATCTCACCTGGATCTGCCCGGCGGTGCATCAATTGTGCCACATGCTGCCAATGCCTTGGGCCTGGAATTCGGATCAAATGGATCTTCCGGCATTTGTTGAACATGTGATTCCTGAGACGTGGCTCCCACAGGTTGAGCATCTTGTGAATATTCTTTTTCACATTGAGCGCACACTGGCCCAAAACATTTGTTTGGATCCCTCACTGCCCACTCAGCATGTCCGAGAGCATGCATGCCGACGATCAGAGCTTTGCAGAGTTGATGGAAATGTGTGGGGAGCACTTTGGCAAAAGGCCGACTCTGTTGGACGGTTCGACCGCCAACATGGACGGCACCGCTCCAACAAGTCCTCCAGCTCCTCGGACTCTACGGGAGATTTGACGCTGATGCTGGCACGTCTTTGTTTGAGGCAAGAAGACATGTTGAATGCCATGTCCATGGGCAGATCTTTCATTATTTTCCTGCAATGCGGCAAGGGAAATATCATGCCATTGATGTTGCAAACCTCCTGAGATTGGCATCAGAAACGCCAGAACGAAGGAGTGACCCAGCCTCTTCGTCAACTACTGTTCCGCACTCTCATCGAAGAGCTCTTGAAGCGCGCCCGCATGTTGAAGCTAGGTGCACCAGACGACGTGTTGGTGAACGGCCTGAGAACTCGACAGATTTTGACTCAGTCCAACCACTGGAGTTTTCTCGGGTGGGATCACAATGCCAAATGTCTCAAGCCCACGAAACAGGAACCACTGAGTTCCACTCACTTGGACGAGATGTTGACTCGAGTACTCCAGTTGACCTTGCAGCCCGAGATGATTCAGAAGTTCTCGGCTATGAAGCCTCTTCCCAAAGACTCGATCCCCGACAACCACCTGGTGTCGGTACCTTGGCGGCTGGATCTCTCGATGGGGGGACAAGAAAGCACGGAGTTGCATCAACTACTCTCTCAATTGAGCGGCAACGGCCCAACTGATTGCCACGCTGCATCGATCAACAGGTCTTCAATGGAGCCCTCTTGCCAATGCAATAGCACAGAGATTGAAGAAATGATCAGCCATCTCAGTCAGCAGATTTGGGTGAACCCTTGCAACATGTGCTACATCCTCAGTGTTCTTCGTGCACAGCTTTAGGCCAGCATAATGTGTGATGATTTTGGCTTTGGCCATTGGGGCGCTTGGCATCAGCAGCTCATGCGACTGCTGCAGCTTGGGGGTGAGCAGCCTATGAACTTGTTTGAACAGGCTGCCCTTGGGGATTTGTTAGATCCCTGGTTGCGTACGCATGGAGCCACACAACAGGATGCGGCCGAATTTGACGGATGGTTTCGGGCTCAGCTGTTTGACTGCAGCCCACTTGGTCAGCTTTCGGCAGGTTGGCAGAAACGCCTTTTGCATTCGATCTAAGATCAGGGTACCGTGATCGCTCGGCTCCTGCTGCGACAAAAGGTGCCACAGAGGACCACCTTGCAAGAGTTAATCGATGAATGGCACGCATGTGATCCGTTTGTTTGTGCTTTCCTGCAACCCAACAGCTTGATTTGGGTAAAGATTGACCGATTCCCCAGTCTTGATTGCAAATTTTGTGACACAGTTCATTGGAGTCGACAGCTTTCATGTGTTGGCCAGTGTCCTTCATTTGGGCCCGGTGCCTCATAGTGGGCACTACACGTCCACCTTGCACTCCTCGTTGAGCATGCTCACGGCTGATGATGGAGTTCAGCCATGACGGATCTTCATGAATGAGGAAGTCGCTCAAGCCAGCTATCTCCTTCGGTTGGTCCCGGCCACTTGGCCTTCGAAGCAAGAGATGGCGACAGCCTCTATGCAGAACGGTGGCTGGACCGCGTTCGCCACCTAGCACGACACATCTCCATGATTTGCTCGGAACAACTTTTGACAAGTCTGATGATTGAGCACGTAGGATTTGGGCACGATGTTCCTGAAACGTCCGGTGTATAACACACTGCAGCCCACCACGGGCAGATTACTTCTGCCGACAATGAAACGAAATGAATTTATAGTAATTTACAATTATTATCGAAGTACTAGATTTTTGGTTTATTTGGGAAATCGTATGTTGTGAATATTATAGAGAATTTAAGTAGGTGGGTGCTTGAAACGTTATATGAGAAGTGTGTATGATATTTTATGTGAATTGGAGGAATTATTTTTTTGTGCGATGTTTGGAACGGTAGGTATATTTGTAATTATTGTGTTTATTTTTTGAAAATATTCTATAGATTAAGGGATTATAGAAATAGACGAATTTGTGCATTATTTAATTTGGTTTAGGAATCGATTATATTGATTGTGGTTCGATCGGATTTGAAGATGTATTTGTGTAAAATGTTTATGTTTGATTTAATGATGGTTTAGTATTATATATTTTTCATTTTATAATAAAATAATTTCTAGATTTACATATAAGTATTATATTGATTAGCATCTATTTTGTGTGGTCGAATATTATTAAGTATAAATCTATAGTTTGGTTGATGTCGGAAATGAACGCGGAATTAATTATATTTAATTTTATAAGATATCCGTTTTCGTTAGGTGGATTTTATGGATTTTCTCGTAATTTTGTACGAATTATTTAACGGTAGGAACTTATTAATTAGATAGTTGAGGCTACGATACAATCGAAACAAATCATTTTTGTATACGTAATATTATAATAATTTCTTGATATCCGTTGGATTTGAAAAGCACATATAATTCTATGATTATATCGATATATCCTTCGATATGATGATTCCTGGAGTTTCTAAGGGTTGATACGGTCTAGGCGATTTTGAATTGGACGCTAATTGATATTCTAGTCCCATCGAAGTCTTTCATATGTCTTCTATGCCTTGAAATGAGTGATGGGAAGGAATTAGCAGGATATTTATGTAAAGAGCACTAGGGATAAAATTGAATTTTTTAGTTTCCGCCTAAGCCGTGACACGTTGCCTCGTCGCTTTGGCTGTACACACTGCCTGAGTTGCTTTACGATTGAGGCTGGCTTGAGGCTTCATTATCAACGCGCTACATGCCCAGCCCTGTTGATTGAATGGGTCTGTGATCAACACTTTGGATGGACCTGAAAGTTCCACTGCTGAGCCTTCGACGATACAATTCATATCTAGTATTGCAATTCATCTGCCTACTTGGGATGACACTTAACATGGTCGTTCGTTTGGTCGCCTTGGCTTTAAGGTTCCGTGTGATGCCCCTGTTTGGCATTCATCCCTGATTCAAGATATGGGTGTACCATTGATTGCACCCCTGATCGACCTATTGTTGACTGAGACACCTCTTTTCTGGCCCGAAATCCGCCTACGGTGGTTTGCAGAGTTTATACCCTGGATAGCTAACCTCCCTGCTATTCCACAGGTTCAGATCGAGCATGGGCCGCAGCTTCGATTTTTGCAAGCTTGCATCCATATACATCCCATTTTCTGGATTTGGACCTCAATTAATCACGAATTAATATAGATTGGACAATTGCACTTATATGAATCCTTGGGGCTTCAATTACAGCTTTTTCAAAAGTTATTGATTGAATTTGAGCATGCTCTGGCCCAAGATTGGTGTCATTGGTGCTTGATTTAGGGTCTGACAGATGGACCGTATGAATGCAGAGGATCAATCTTTCGAAGACCTGATGGAGGTCTGTGGAAAGCATTTCAAGAGATCGCGACCCAATGAGGAGGACAACTCATTCGATCATCGTCGCTCACAACCGGGGCCGAGGAGGCCCTCGCGCTCATTGGGTTCGGGCTCAGCCGAAGATGGGTCTCTGCTGGTTATGCTAGCCAAATTGATTTTGAGATAGGAAGATCAGTTGAACCAATTGAATTTGGACCGCACCTTCCTTTTCTTTATTCAGGCTAACAAGAACTCGATCCTTCCGCAGATATTGCAATTGTCCAAGACCTGGCATGGACAACGAGAACAAGGCACGGTGATCAGACCACTTCGGCAGTTGATGTTTCAGTTGGTCTTCGAAGAATTGGCGAATCGTGTAGCCCAGCTCCCGATAGGATCAAACAACCACGAATTGATCCTTGCATTGAGATCCAAATAGGTCATGACACAAGCCAATGCATGGAACTATTTGTAGTGGGATCACCCAGAAAAGCTATTGAAGCCTGCATCCAGAGATCCCATTTCTTCGGAGGAAGCTTCCAAGATGATTCAGCGTATTCATCAGCTAGCCAACCAGCCAGAGTTGATACACAGGTTCTCGGCGCTCAAACCCATGCAGGCAGATCAATTGGTGCAGGGCTCCAATGCGGTGGTTCCATGGAGATTAGACCTCTTCCTTCGAAGGCCCGCCTCCCAGGAGCTCTTCGACCTTCTAACCAAGCTGACGAGGAACGGACTGACCCAATTGATTTCGGTTCGGCTGAGACCTTCGACCCTTCAACGATCTCCGTTGGCCCAAGCGATGACCCAGGCCCTCAAGCGTTGAGGACGACCTTGTTGCAATTGTGTCTTGGAAACGAGGCCAATGCATGCTACTTGAATACAGTCTTGATGGCAGAATTGTGGGCACGCTGCATGGACAGCCACTTTTCACGGAAAGACACCGGGGATTGGTTGAGACCTCTTCACAGATTGCTTAGTCAAAGATCATCGACACAACGGATCGTCGATCCTGACTGCTTGGGCCACCTGCTTGCCAGGCGGTTTGATTTTCATGCCAAGGGTGTTCAGCACGATGCGACTTATAGGCTCCTCGATGGGAGGTTCGTTTCGAATCCATGATTGAGGATAGGGGTATGAAATCGTCCTGAGAGAAGAAAAGCCCGCTGGCAGTACTCTACAAGAATTAGTGGAATTGTCGCACTCACAGCCTCCTTTCCGACTCGGTTTCGCTGGCTCAATTACCACGGTTTGTTTGCAGAACAATCGTTTTCCAGCCCTTGGCATGCGATCTAAGACCTTCGTATGCTGGAATCGACAGACTGTTTTGTTGCCGTGCTTCATGAATGCACAGGGTTGCGC
Source organism: Durusdinium trenchii (assembly GCA_963970005.1). Taxonomy (NCBI): domain Eukaryota; class Dinophyceae; order Suessiales; family Symbiodiniaceae; genus Durusdinium; species Durusdinium trenchii. Next base: position 1,524,110 of record CAXAMN010010001.1, read on the forward strand.
GGTTCGATGGATTGAATACCATGTTGTGGCCGCAATTTTGCACCGAGGCGAAGGAGCACTGTGGACATTACCAGTGCATTCTTCGAACAGGAGGTGGTCGATTCCTGACGGATGACCATAGAAGCCCGATCTCAGTTCCACACCTTTCGGCAATGGACCAGGATATTTACTTGATTTGGCTAACTCAAGCCACTGCTTTGACTGATGCTTACCGTCGGGTTATCGAGAAGCCTTCCAACCCGTTCGCGCCGATCTTTTCGAGCAGATAAGCACCGCTTGTCCGCACAAGCCGCCTGGGTAGCTGTCCCTAAGATAGCCGACCGTTTCTTTCGGTTGCCAGCCCAACACGGGCGGATTCGCTCCGCCGGCCGTGAATGAATGAATTAGCTTAAAAATTGATTGTTATTTTTGTTGGTTTGTTTTTTATCGTACTTCTGGGTGTTTTTTAGTTTAATTCGTTGGGCGTAATTATTTTAGGATTATGTTATGTATTTTTTTGATTATATTGGTCATGTTTTCGTATATTATGTTTATTGTATATGTTTGATAGTTTAATCTTAAATTTGGGGATTATATTGTTGAGGCAAAATAGTTTTGTATTTTGATCGTAATTGGCACGAGGGTTTTATTGATTGTTTATTTAATGAGGAAATATTATATATAATAATGTTATGATTTACTTAGGCACGAAAAAAATGAGGTATGGGTAAGATTTGGTTTAGGTTTTATTGTATTTTTATTTAAATAGTTAGAATTGATTTTATTGAAAATATTATGGTATGATTTTATGGGTTAGTTATTTTTTTGAAAATTCGATTAAAGGGTAATTGATTTATTTGATCGTTTTGTGTTCGGATTCTTTTAATCCGTCTTTGGAATGATTCTTTTTTAATTACACCACCGTAGACCCCAAACAGTTTGTGTTTTTCAAAATCGAAACTAGAGCTTGCGACGTCCAGAGCTGGGAGATAAATGTAAAGGATTGCAAGGCAGAGACGGACGGGGGGACACATCTTAAGAAAGAAGTGAGAAGCCCTAACAGTAAACCTTTTGGGGAATTATTCTTCAAGCGCGAACATGATGCTGGTCATGCTGCTCAGTCAGCGGGGAGCTGACCACGTGAGGACAAGAAACAAAAGCATGAGGAGCGAAGGATGTGACATGAAATTGATTTTTGGTGCCTGACATATGCCCTCCGCCCCAACTGAATAGAGAGATCGCTGCCACACCGCCGAAATCCAATCCGGTCATTCATCCAACGGTTGCCCGAGAAGGAAAACAAAGCTGAGAGAGTTACACAGTGCGGCAGGAATGCAATCCCGGAAACAGTCACGCACCCCTTGCAAAGGAGCAAGAACCTTTCACAGGCGAACCTGTTCCAGCGGACAGGGCAGAAAACAGCAGTGCAGGCACCAAACCTGAAAGACAAAAAGAAAGAAATCACATGGGAGACAAATGAATAGAAATGCTACATGGCCAGCGGAAAAGGGCGGCAGCACCAGTGACAGACCCGGGAAACAAATTAATAGAAATGCTGCATGCCCAGCGGAAAAGGGCGGATACCAACAGTGACAGACCTGGGAGACTAATGAATAGAAATGCTGCATGGCCGACGAAAAGGGCGGACACCAGCAGTGACAGACCTGGGAGACAAAACACTAGCAGTGACAGACCTGGGAGACAAATGAATAGAAATGCTACATGGCCAACGGAAAAGGGCGGACACCAACAGTGACAGACCTGGGAGACAAATGAATAGAAACAGCGGAAAAGGGCGGACACCACCAGTGACAAGCCTGGGGGACAAATGAATAGAAATGCTGCATGGCCAGCGGAAAAGGGCGGAAATTAGCAGTGACAAAGACAAATGAATAGAAATGCTACATGGCACCAGCAGTGACGGACCCGGGAGACAAATGAAGCATTTCTGGGAAATAAATGAAAAGAACCGGGAGACAAATGAAAGCAAGTGTAGGGCGGGAACCCGACCACAAGCACCCAGCCTGGTGACAAATGAAAAGAAGTGGGAGACAAATAAGAGGAAGTGGGAGACAAGCCGGTCGGGAACCCGACCACAAGCAGAAAAGAAGTGGGAGACAAATGAAAGG